>JARQZK010001597.1:110000-159763 GCA_030704885.1 Cynegetis impunctata
TTCATCGATCGATAAATCAAACTTAATTACAAAATCTTCTAGGTTACTCGGCGACTGTCAAACGTGAAATGCCGATTACCGGCGCGTTGGTCGAGAGGGACCGACAACATTGCAAATTTTTCAATTAGATGACAACTTTACAAAGATTCAACTTATTTTCATTACTCGGAATGTTAGTTTTTCTTGAGAGATACATACGATTTGATATGTTAAGAACAGAATATTTGTCGAAATGGATGATCCGGTCACTATCACCATATAACTACTTTTTCAGAAAATTACTTACGACAGATATGAATTTTGACCATTTCGAATTTTATTTATTTGGGTAGGCAGCCTTGCGTCGTTATTTGCGCATGACTGTGACGTACACGCCAAATTAGACTGGACAGACTATAACACAGTAATTCGGTTGCCGTATTCGTTTTCAACATAGTTAGTGTGTGAAAATAAAAATTCTAAATTGCATATCACGTATATAAAGAAAACAAACAAAAACATATATTTCAAGTTGACACAACAGTGAGAAAGCGTTCGAAGTATGAATTGTCTATATTTACATAAGCACAAACAAACACACACACACACACATATATATATATATATATATATATATATATATATATATATATATATATATATATATATATATATATATATATATATTCCTTCCCGTTCGTAACTTAAAGATAAAGTAGCGACCTTTAGAATGGAACATTTTTTCCGAAATATTGTACCAGAATCCGTTAGGCTATCATAATATTGGATCTGATTAATTCACTAGATTTGTTTCGCTTGAGGTTTCGTGTTCGTCATGTTTCGAATGCAGAAAAGTTAAGTATATCATCGATGAAGAAAAAATTGTGGTTTTCCATACTGCCGATACCTTAGTAGACAAAAAAACTCTTGTATAATAATAATAATAATAATAATTTATCAATCCTTTAAGACATTTGACAATTGTATAGGATAAGTCAATTACAAACAATTGCAAAATACAACAGTACTCAACAATTAAAACACAAAACGTGAAATGGAAAATCTATCTGAGAGTTACAAACAAAATAACAAATTAAGATCAAGGTATTAAGTGTAAAGTACAAAATTAAGTCAGTGCATAATCCAGCATAAACTCCTCCACGCCATAATAACCCTTGGATAGTAGCACTGTCTTGAGACATTTTTTAAGTGGAATTTGGCTTAGATTTCGAAAATGTTCAGGTAGATGATTGTATAATTTAATTCCCTGATATATATGGCTCTGTTGAAATTTAGCAGTTTTGTGTTTAGGGATAGTCAGTAAAGAGCTTTTTCTCGTCGGATAATTATGAACCGTACTATGCGTTTCAAATGAATTGATATTCTCTTTTATGAACAGAATACAGTTTAAAATATATATACATGGGAAAATCAAAATTTTATGTCTAATGAAATGTTCTCTTCAGGATTCTCTTGGAGGCAGATTCAACATAGTACGGATAATTTTTTTTTGAGATGAAAAAATCCTGAAACTATTAGTTGAGTTTCCCCAGAGAATAATATTGTATGACAAGTGGCAATAGACAGTGCTATGATAAACAGTTACCAAGGATTCAAATGGTATAGAAGCCCTTATGCGGGACAAGGCATACCTCGATTTATTGAGTATCTTACTCAGATAATCCACATGATCAGACCACCGTAGATTCTGGTCAACAAAAATACCTAAGAACTTCACACGTTTTGTAGAGGTGAAGTTCGTTCCATTATAACTGAACTCGACATTGGTTAGAATGGAGCCCTGAGGCACACCAGCATTCAAGTGATGCTCTGCCGAGCAGGCGCCATTCACGCTAACTGTTATTCGTCTGTCTGCCAGATAATCGCTGATCCAATCTAAAATGATACCCCTAAATCCCAAGTTATACAGTTTGTTCTTCGCAAAGTTGAAGTTAATGGTATCAAACGCATGGGATAAGTGGAAGAAAATACCCATTATATACTTTCTCTCATCAAGATTCGTGTAAACAAACTCGATTAGATTACTAGCGGCTGACTGAGTAGATTTACCTAAGCGAAATCCATGTTGACAATCTGAAAGAATATTAAATCTTGACACAAATGCATATAGTTTGATATACACGACTCTTTCGAAGATTTTAGAAAAAACACTCAAAATAGATATTGGCCTAAAATTGACCATATCTTCCGGATTACCTTTCTTAAGACTATTCTTAAGAATATTAAGATGGTTGTACCTATGTACAACCATCGCTGTCTTCAACGAGGATGGAAATTTCCCAGTACTAATGGAGAGGTTAATCAAATATGCAATGTGGTCAGCGATGCCAGCGATTATAGGCTTTATCAACTCAACAGACATACCGTCAAGACCCGCACTAGGTTTATTCTTTAGGGCAGCCACCACCGAAATGACTTCAGACGGAGTAACAGGCTGGAAGAAAAATGTTCTACCTGTCATCCTGGAGACGGTATATTATAACAAGCTTTATTGATAAGACTGTTTGATACGTGAAAAATTATTCATGTGTGTAACAGAAATATACCCAAGAGACTGTGCTGGTTATAGTATGAGAACTGTGTAATCATGGGGAATACTGAGATAGTCATTCCAGAGCTCCACAGAATGGTTACCTCGTCAGTGTCAAAGTCTTAGTAGTATAAACAGTGTGTTAGATACGTACCTATCTAAATTTGTTCAATTTACTGTATTTGAATGAATTCATAAAATATTAACCATATTATACAGTAATGAACAAAGTGATTCAGATTCATATTGAAATGAAGGAAGTAACTTTTAGTCATACAAAAATGTTCAATTAATGAGTCTAGACCATACACATCATTTGAAAGAACTTTACTGAAAAGTTAATATCATCAAAAATAAAATATGGTGAAAAAATGAAATACGCTTGTGGTAGATAGTTGGATTCTGGCTCAAAAATAGCTGCCATAAGTGGCCATCCAAAGCAGTGAAAGTCGGTGTTCCTGACAACGTGAGTTCTTCTTACTGATGATATTCGGTAGTTCAATAAGCATATGAAGAAGCTCTCAATGGGTTATATCAGTTGATGTTGATCTCCGAAATCATTATATTAAGGTGTGCCCAACCTGTTAAAAAAATCAGAGTACTGAAAAGTACCATAATTGAACACAATGTTACCTACCAGAATCCTTTTCCTGAAAATCTGACATCAATTACGTTTTTGAACTTATTGATGGCATCAACTGAATTTGTCCCCAACCAGATGATTACATTTTGAGTATTGAATGATTTCATATCATAAATTTCCTTAAGCGCCCTGTAAACGATCAAATTTGTTTGACAAACTTGTTTGACAAACTTCACGTGTGCTTCAAGCAAATTAGTGCTTTCCACTAAGTACTCACAACGACTACGCTCACGACCACGGTTTTCGCCGTTCCACTTGGTTCTGGGAGTCACAATCATTAACTCAAGTGGAATGGATTTTGGAGCGTTTTGAGCGTTCATTTAAATAATACAAATGGCGCGTCTAAAAAACAAAACAAAAGGTTGGTGAGGTTATGTTACAATTTGTAATCGGTATCAATAAGTTCTATAAATTATAACTTAACTTAATTAATTTTTTTAAAAATATGTACCTATATAATTTAATTTTAGAGGAGTATTTAACTAATTTATGCTCGTATATAATAAAATGCCTCTTACGGCGGTAGTTGGAAATTTGTTGGTGCGTCGAGATAATGATTCACAAAGTACTAGTTCGTCCAGCTCAGATGAAGAATGGAATACAATTTCAGAGTTCAGATCACCTGCATCCTCAGTATCAAGACATTCTTCATTGCTAGAATTATTATTAAAAGCGTCATTAGATAGAGAAAGGTCATTATCAACATTAGCCGATGTCGATGCTCCTCATTGTTGATTTAAGGCTTTTGTTACTAATTTTGTAGCAAAAACTGTATCTGAAATCAAAATAAGCTTCTTTTGAGAAATATATTTTTATTGATAATTTGAAAGTTGTTGATTCATCAACTAAGGTTATGTTATTGACGAATGATGAAAATATATAAATTGCGAAAAATTATAAACTGCAATTATGCATATTAAATATTTACCTGTTAACGCACGTTCAGCATCTGCAGGAGAAAGTTTGAGATCCACTACAGTATCTTTTTCTGCGCAATAGAAGGATATTGTTGTTGTCGCAATGTCTGCTGCTTTTAGTTGCGCTCAGTTTCTCTCTCAAAACGCTCACATCGACACACCTCTTGACATGGGTCGTCGTGAGCTTAGCGTGAGCATAAGTAATGACGTCATTAATGACGTTTTCGCCGCGACCACAACGATCGTGGTCGCCATGTGGAACGCCTGAATGAGTATTTTGGGCGTCGTGAACGCTTAGTGGAACGCACTGAGTGGCATAAACGATCAAACCAAATATCAAACAAATTTGTCAAATTCTTCCTTAGTTACGGTTTTCTCGTTAACGTGACGTGACGCGTTCCATGAAAAATGAGCAGTACGGTTTTGAATTTAGTTGTCAAAAATGCCGTCAATCCAATTTTTCATCAAACACTTCAAACACGTGAATTGTTTGACAAACGCATCAAACAAAGCCATAGACTATCAAATAATTTGACAAACACCTAAAATTTGACAAACAAGTTTGATCGTTTACAGGGCGCTTTTAGTTTCTATAGTAAACAATGCAAACAATTCCGAATTTATTTGCAATATTGTCTTCTGTTGAAGACTAGTTTGGATAATGTTCAACTTTTGTCCATAATCATCGAAAAGAAATCTTCGGTGTTGATGATATGTCTTTTGTCATCAATCCGATAGGGTACAACCCTATTTTTAAAACGTGATCGAATTTTAGAAACAACCTCACTAACTCTAACAGTTTCTTTGTCCTTATGACCTCTTGATTTCAAATAAACGTTGAAGTGATTCGCTATAATACGATTTTCGACGCCTAGCTTCTCCGTTTCTTCGTAGTACGCAGTATTTCCTCAAATGTCTGTTCATTGTCGATGATGTTATGAATATTCCATTACACTGTGAACGTTGGTAGGATTTTACAGATTTCTTGAAAAAAAAAGAAAAATCGCCTTCAGTTGAATTTAAATCATTTTAAAACTTATGGATATTCGGCCACAAAAAGGAGCGACACGCTTGTCATAAATTATTGTGTTATATGGCAAATGAAAAATTTTGAAAATTTCCTCGAATTCGAAACGCTAATCAAGAAACAGAAATGAGTAATTTAGAATGGAGTGAGATTAGTCCTCTGATGATTCTCAAAATATACTCAAATTCTCTTTCAGATGCTAGTTGTTGACTTAACCGTACCTTAAATGGTCTTTTGATAACCCTACCATGTATTTTACCGCAGTAATATACTATTTTTTCAACATAACATACTACTAAATTTTCTTTTCTGATACTGATACTGACTTTATTCGTGCTCATAAAATTTACATTTTTTACACTCGTCAACTATAACAAAAAAAAAAGAAAATGCTGAAAATAATTATAAACAAGTACCGAACAACAACCAAACTAAAACCTTAGGTACGACATTCTACAAAGAAGCACTCGCATCTAAGAATTCCTGTATTAGTATACAGGAATTCTTAGCATTCTATAGTTAGAATGCTATTTTTAACATGAATTTTTTGATTACACTGACCAAATGTTTCTCTGTTAAACATTTAATATACTCCAGAAGTTTATTAAAACATTTCGGTCCAAAATAGGTAGGTACTACTTATACCTGACCTCTTCAATCTCGGATAATCCAAACTAATATTATTCTTATCTCCATTGTTATGACAATGATTATGACAACAGAGTTTGTATTTCTCCAGGGTTCTCCTAACATGAGTAAGACAACTTAAAATATACATGGACGGCATCTGATTATATATAATATATATATATATATATATATATATATATATATATATATATATATATATATATATATATATATATATATATATATATATATATATATATATACATATGGGGGCATTTCGATGTTTCGTGAACTCGTATAACCAGCTCCGCTAGGAGGTTTGTTATATTAGTTTCAAATAAATGTCCTAGTTCACTTCATTTTATTGCCACGAACGTGTATCGTTAACACGAAGAATTCTGTTTTCTATTCATTTGCTACCTGTAAAAGGTATAAAATTGGAGCGCTTGTTACTTGCGGCGTGTGAATGTTGAATTACATCGAATGGATGTATCAACTTTACTCTTGCTTAGCGATTATAGTAACCACCTTCGGGTGTCAGGACGTACGAGTTCTCGTTGCCGAAATGTTTTCTTCTATCTGTAGGATGTGGTTCATTTGTTTCCGACTGGTGGCGCTGTGTCATATTCATATGCCATATAGTCACTGGAAGGAAAATATAACGCCGTTAGAAATATTTGGTTGGTTATCACTTTCGATGGATAGATGATACTGATGAGCCCCAAATAAGGGCGAAACAGACTGTCTATCATTTCCATTGATTGTGATAAACAACTTGATGTTTCTAACATACACCATCCTAAGGTATATGGGGGCATTTCGATGTTTCGTGAACTCGTATAACCAGCTCCGCTAGGAGGTTTGTTTGATTAGTTTCAAATAAATGTCATAGTTCACTTCATTTTATTGCCACGAACGTGTATCGTTAACACGAAGAATTCTGTTTTATATTCATTTGCTACCTGTAAAAGGTATAAAATTGGAGCGCTTGTCACTTGCGGCGTGTGAATGTTGAATTACATCGAATGGATGTATCAACTTTACTCTTGCTTAGCGATTATAGTAACCACCTTCGGGTGTCAGGACGTACGAGTTCTCGTTGCCGAAATGTTTTCTTCTATCTGTAGGATGTGGTTCATTTGTTTCCGACTGGTGGCGCTGTGTCATATTTATATGCCATATAGTCACTGGAAGGAAAATATAACGCCGTTAGAAATATTTGGTTGGTTATCACTTTCGATAGATAGATGATACTGATGAGCCCCAAATAAGGGCGAAACAGACTGTCTATCATTTCCATTGATTGTGATAAACAACTTAATGTTTCTAACATACACCATCCTAAGGTATATGGGGGCATTTCGATGTTTCGTGAACTCGTATAACCAGCTCCGCTAGGAGGTTTGTTTGATTAGTTTCAAATAAATGTCCTAGTTCACTTCATTTTATTGCCACGAACGTGTATCGTTAACACGAAGAATTCTGTTTTATATTCATTTGCTACCTGTAAAAGGTATAAAATTGGAGCGCTTGTCACTTGCGGCGTGTGAATGTTGAATTACATCGAATGGATGTATCAACTTTACTCTTGCTTAGCGATTATAGTAACCACCTTCGGGTGTCAGGACGTACGAGTTCTCGTTGCCGAAATGTTTTCTTCTATCTGTAGGATGTGGTTCATTTGTTTCCGACTGGTGGCGCTGTGTCATATTTATATGCCATATAGTCACTGGAAGGAAAATATAACGCCGTTAGAAATATTTGGTTGGTTATCACTTTCGATGGATAGATGATACTGATGAGCCCCAAATAAGGGCGAAACAGACTATCATTTCCATTGATTGTGATAAACAACTTAATGTTTCTAACATACACCATCCTAAGGTATATGGGGACATTTCGATGTTTCGTGAACTCGTATTACCAGCTCCGCTAGGAGGTTTGTTTGATTAGTTTCAAATAAATGTCCTAGTTCACTTCATTTAATTGCCACGAACGTGTATCGTTAACACGAAGAATTCTGTTTTTCTATATATATATATATATATATATATATATATATATATATATATATATATATATATATATATATATATATATATATATATATATATATATATATATATATATATATATATATATATATATATATATATATATATATATATATATATATAAATATATATATATATATATATATATATATATATTTATATATATTTATATATATATATATATATATATATATATATATATATATATACATATACCGGGTGTAAATGAGTGATGGGCCACCCCTATAACTTTTTAATGGATTCTTCGATTTTATTGAAATTACGGTGATTTATCTCAGACATAATTTTGAATTTTTTCACATACAAAATCAATATGGCAGACTTACGGTTTCGCAGAAAACGATATGAAAATTAAAAATTTGAATGGAACACTCTATATATTTTCACATATTTTAATTCAGAGGCTTCAAATATATACATTCCATCTGTCAAATGTCAATTCTAGCGCAGTTTCAATTTTGTTTTTCATTTTGTTTTTTTTATCGTAGATGGCTGTGACGTCGTCTAAATCATAGATAATTGATTTAAAATATCGCGCAAAGTAATAATTTCTCAAAAAATTAATTTTCGTGAAGTTTGTTAACTATTAAATTCTTTTTCGAACCAAAACTCAGTTTTTTAAATAGAAACATACATGGGCCAACCCGTATATCAAAAAGCTCCTTCAAATTCCTTCAAAATGATTCACACATTAGTTTTCTCAATTTCTAAATAACGAAGTAATTATTGAAAATCTTATTCTTATTAGTTCCCTTTGCTCCCGAGACCGACCCTGTTTACGAAATATGAAAAAAAAATTGACAGAAGGAATGTATGTATTTGAAGCCTCAGAATTAAAATATGTAAAAATATATAGGGTGTTCCAATTGAATTTTTAATTTTTATATCGTTTTCTGTGAAACCGGGAGTCAGCCATATTGATTTTGTATGTGAAAATACTCAAAATTATGTCTGAGATAGACCACCCAAATTTCAATAAAATCGAAGAATCCATTAAAAAGTTATAGGGGTGGCCCATCACTCATTTACACCAGGCATATATATATATATATATATATATATATATATATATATACAGGGTGATTCACGGTGGATGGCACATTAGACGTTTCTGGTGAACCATACAACGGATCACTTTGAAGATTCAACGGAGGGCATAATCGGACATTCTCTACCCAACTAAAATATTTGCGGTAATGCGGTGTTGCCACTTCTATAAGAAAGTAGTAGCAACTTTGAATTTTCAAATGAAACCACCTGTATATTATATTATTTTTAGAATCTCCATCAATTTCCTAACAACTTTCCATAATATTTCCCTATACCTATCTGTTACCGTTTTCGAAATAAAAATTATTTTCGTTTTTTTCGTCGGAAATCAAAACCTCTAAAAACTCTGATAACTTTGAGCTAAGAAATACAATGATATCGAAATTTCGGATTAAGTTTGTTAATACCTAGGGGCTTCCCACACTTCAGCCTAATGTTCGTTATTTCAATACAGGGTGGTCAAAAAATACAGTTATTTCGTTAGCTTGGAAAAGTGACTATAAGTTGGTTATTTCAAATGGAATACCCTGTATATTATTACAAATTCGGAAAGCTGCTAGACTTTCCTTTTTATCTATGTATATCATACCTATACCTAACTAGTCAAGTTTCGGACTTATGAGCACTTATTTGTGAATGTCATGATTACCTACTATTTGACAGTGATGTTGTGACAATCTACTAATAATATCGAAACTTTCATCACTTCAGAAGTTGGAAATACCTTCAGAAACGATGGAAAAAATTTATTCAAATGAAGTTCTTATAAATTTGTTTATTATTTTTGGACATTGTGATAAAATTATCAGCAGGACATAGAAAGTTCAATGAAATGTATCCGAATCTACTGCCAATGAACCTCAAAAAATTTATACGAATTCAGAACAATTTCAAAATGTTTGGATCCACTTTAAAAGCACTAAGAAATGTACATCGGCCCGTAACTTCCGAAGACAACCAATGTCCTATCATATTTTCACGCATTTCCGGAATCATCGATAAGAAGTGCTGAAGAAGATTTTGGCTTAAAATATTCATCTGTTCAAAGAATCTTGCAAAGACATAACATGCATGATTACAAATTCACCAAAATTAAAGCAATGAAGCCTCAATACCCTCAAGTTGAATTTTGTGAAATGATGTTGGTACGCATTCAAAAAGATCCATTTTTTTTAAAATAAAATGATTTGGACTGATGAATCAAAATTTTCAAGAGAAGGAATTTTCAATAGAAAAAATTGTCATTTTTGGTGCAGTGAAAATTTCACAAAAGAAGCCGGATATCATTCGTATAAATTTCTTGAGGTTCATTGGCGGTAGATTCGGATACATTTGATTGAACTTTCTATGTCCTGCTGATAATTTTATCACAATGTCCAAAAATAATAAACAAATTCATAAGAACTTCATTTCAATAAATTTTTTCCATCGTTTCTGAAGGTATTTCCAACTTCTGAAGTGATGAAAGTTTCGATATTATTAGTAGATTGTCACAACATTACTGTCAAATAGTAGGTAATCATGACATGCTTAGCAAATACCAAGGGGATACCATGTTCAAGGAACATTTTCACAAATAAGTGCTCATAAGTCCGAAATTTGACTAGTTAGGTATAGGTATGATATACATAGATAAAAAGGAAATTCTAGCAGCTTTCCGAATTTGTAATAATATACAGGGTATTCCATTTGAAATAACCAACTTATTGTCACTTTTCCAAGCTAACGCAATAACTGTATTTTTTGACCACCCTGTATTGAAATAACGAACATTAGGCTGAAGTGTAGGAAGCTCCTAGGTATTAACAAACTTAATCCGAAATTTTGATATCATTGTATTTCTTAGCTCAAAGATATCAGAGTTTTAAGAGGTCTTGATTTCCGACGAAGAAAAACGAAAATAATTTTTATTTCGAAAACGGTAACAGATAGGTATAGGGAAATATCATGGAAAGTTGTTAGGAAATTATTGGAGATTCTAAAAATAATATAATATACAGGTGGTTCCATTCGAAAAATCAAAGTTGCTACAGAAGTGGCAACACCGCATTACCTAAAATATTTTAGTTGGGTAGAGAATGTCCGATTATGCCCTCCGTTGAATTTTCAAAGTGATCCGTTGTATGGTTCACCAGAAACGTCTAATGTGCCATCCACCGTGAATCACCCTGTATATATATATATATATATATATATATATATATATATATATATATATATATATATATATATATATTTGTATGCAGGGAGTTCATTATATGAACCATCAAAATTTTTTGGGATATTGTTAGGGTCATTTGCTACCTTTCCGCCCTTGGATCCTGAGTCCTAAGACCCACTGTCAAAGAAATATATTTTTTCTCAAATTATAAAATCTCACCTTTAAACTCTCGTAATTTTTATTGATGCCTCTAAAGGAAAATTTAAAAAAATATATTCTTTAATGTATGCTTGTTCAAAGAGTTAATAGTTTCTATTCCAACTGACAGTACCAATCTGACATACGAGGATTTTTATTCCACAAAATTAGTGATTTCATAAAAATGAATCAACTTCTAAATTCAATGTTGAAAAAAGTAACAACAATTGGGAGCTTCATTTTGCTTGAAGAACTTCTCTACTTGATGACCTCTGTGACGGTATGCTATACATTGATTTAAAAAGACATTTCTGCTTCAAATAACGGAATTCCGTTAGAAGGACGGAAATCGTTCAGACTTGGTGAGAAAAACAATATTGAACAAAAGTTAAACTACTAACAATGATTCAAATCGTAACAAATTTTGTTCGAATTGTTCTATCCTGTAAGGAACGCCTGCCACCTCTTTCTTACTTCAACCGTTACGGCACCTAGCTAGTTATTTGTTGAAGCAAAAATATTTTTCGAAAAAAATTTGTTACTAGAGTGCATTTAGGTATTGACTTATTATCAATAGAAGTTCAACTTTTTTTCGAATAAACGATCATAATAGTATATTATTTCATAAGGAGGAGAAGTGTCACTTTTCATGGCGAGCTTGAGCTTACCCGCCGAACGCAGTGAGGCGGGTAATTGAAAGCGAGCCATGAAAAGTCACTTCTACTCCGAATGAAATATGTTATTTTATTTTCAAACGTTTTGAAATTCATAAAAATTTGAATATCCATTTTTGGATTGCACCACATTTTACGCACATAATTCTATCCACTTACGATCGTTATGAATTATGGAACATTTGCCTAGTTACGGTTGCCACGCAAAATTGATTCTGACAGATATAAAGTAAAATAATTGATAGTTATAATTCGCAACCTGGTGAGAAGTGGTTGAAAGTGAAAATGACGTTTGAATTGGAGAATTTTTTGTTCATGGTTACCCATTCATCTATTGCATAGTAACACTTTTAGAAATAGAACTTTTCGATGATCCTGTCAATCGAGAAATGACGTTATTATTGTACGTTTGAAAATAATAGTACAATATGTTACTAGGAGTAGAAGGCTATCATTATTGTTGAGCCCAGATTCTTGCACAGCCACGGCTAACACCTCGGCAGTGCAAACTGGGCGAAACATATAAAGAGTCTTCTGCTCCGAGTGACATATACTATTTTTTCTTCGAGCGTAAATTGAAAAAATTGAATACATTGTTTATATCTCACACTTTTCAATACTGACAAACATCAAATTAAATGACAGTTCCTTCCTACTCGGTTACAACGCTCATAATGAGACGTTGCTATCATTTCTCATTATTTTATTACTAGTACAATAATGAGCGTTCATTATTTTACTAGTAAAAGAATAGGTTATTTCTACAATCTGTGTTGTCGAAAATAATATAGATATTATTATACGCTTGAAGAAAAAACCATTTTATCCTCAAACGTCAAAAAATTACGACTTTTTTAACCTCAGTTATCAATGTTGAAGTTTGATTTCACAGACGTCCTTTTGTTTTTACTTTTTTGCCCGGCCATGAGCGTACAAAAAAGTACACTTTTTTGTACTCTCACGGCAATATCAAGAACGTCGGGCGGCGTACAGTTGGGTTCCGAATCCGACATAATGTAATATTTAAGAAAAATTTCATATATTTTAATACAAGTCATTTCTTAATACTCGGGTACTTACCAAACACGCACAGTCCTATAATGCGTAGATAAGTTACTTTAAATGTTTCTGATAATTATTTGGTTGAATTGTCAAATTTGTGTTGCCTTGACATCTACAAAACCAGTAAGCAAAGCAATCTAGTTTAACGTTTCTTCACATCTAATCCTTTTCAAAAATAACATCTTAATTCTATCGTTTGAACACTGCGGAAAAAATAGCATGTTTTATTCGGAGAAAAGAACTTTTTGTTGCTCGATTAAAATTGTCAACATTTAGTCTCGCCACAAAAAGTATCAGTTTTACTCCTAATAAAACAATATAGGTGCTATTTTCTTATCAATTCCGAACGATTTCCGCTCTTCTGACGCAATATCCGTAATTTGAAACAGTAGAGTTTTTTATCAATGTGTAGCATACCGTTAAAAATGTCATCCAATAGAGAAGTCATTAAAAAAAATGAAGCTTTCAATTGTTACTTTTTTCAACATTGAATTTTGAAGTTGATTTATTTTCACAAAATCACTAATGTCCCTTTGACACTATCACTTGGAATCATAATTGTATCAAGCATACATCACAGAATATTCAAAAGAAACTGGTGCTTCTACAGGAATAAAAAACTCACGAGGTTTTAAAGGCAAAATTTAGGGTAATTTGAGAAGATTTAAAAAATATATCTCCTTAACTGTGATTCTTAGGAACCAGGGTCAAAGGGGGAAAGATAGCAAATGACCCCAACAATATCCCAAAATACTTTGATCGTTCATGTGGCAAACACCCTGTATATATGAAGGTATGTAGACTTGAATTATATATAGAAATGATGTCCTTAATTCAGTGATATTATTTATATTTTACTCGTTATGTTGATCATTCAATTTCAGGAGAGAAGGAAGAGTTAGAGAAGAAAGAAGAAACAGCTGGAAAAGAAGAAACAGCTGGAAAAGATGAAACAGCTGGAAAAGAAGAAACAGCTGGAAAAGAAGAAACAGAAAATGCAGGTTCAAAGATAGAAGACGAACCAGCCGAAGGCCCAATTAACGACAAGGATCCTGAAACAGCGCCTACAAATGAGGCGAAAGAGGAAGAGGGAACGAAGAACGAAGATATAAAAATTACTGAGAAAGAGGGAAAGGATAAAGAAGATGAAGAAAAGAAGGAGGACATTGAGAATGTGGAGACAGGTTTGAAAGAAAACGAAATAACTGACAAAAAAAAAGTTGATGAGATTGTGGATGAGGAAAAAAAACAGAAGGATTCGGAAAAAGAAAGCGAAGAAAAAGAAAGTGAAGAAAAAGAAAGCGAAGCAGTTGAAAAATTAAAAGACGAAACAGGGAAAGATCAGGCCGAAGACAAAGATGAAGAAAGAGGGAAAGTAGAGGATCAAAAAACAACCGACGAAGGAATAGAGGGGAAAAAAGATGATAAGGTCGAGAAGGATCAAGAAGAAAATAAGGAAGAAAAAGATTTAGATGTAACAGAGGAACATGATAAAGAAGGAAAAGAAGAACCTGGAAGTGAAGTAATTGGTGCCGAAGAACAGCTAAAAGAATCAGAAACAATGAAAGAGGAAGGAGAGCAAAAAGAAGGAAAAGAAGAGCAGGAAAAAGAAGGAGTAGATGAAGACCACCTAAAGAGCAAGTCCGAAGAAATGGAAGAGGAAATTCGAAAAGAAAAAGGTAATCAACACTTATGATTCTATATTGAACTTCATATTTTCGAACCATTTTTCACTTGCTTGTTCGGTTTGCTGATTATAAAACAGTATGATCTATCGATGAATATGAGAATACTTGAAATTATTCTGAGAGTTTCATTACATTAAAGGTGGTAAAATTTAAATATATATATATTTATATATATATATATATATATATATATATATATATATATATATCTATATATATATATATCTTCTTCACAAGCCTCTTTCTACCCATTTTCGAGTATAGGCCTCTCTTATATTACGCCATTTGTGTCGGTCTTCTGCTGTCCTATACCATAACAACCCTGCCTGCTTTTTGATGTCATCTGCCCAACGTTGGAAGGGTCTGCCTCTGTTCCGATGTTCTCCCCAGGGTCACCATTTGATGACTTTGGTGCACCATCCATCTTGCTTCCTTGCGGCGTGCCCCGCCCAGTTCCATTTAAGTGTCGTTATTCTTTGGATATCTTCCACCTTCGTCTTCTGTCTTATCCACACTTTAGTTTTATGATCCCTGAAGGATATATTTAATATTCGGCGCTCGATTGCACGTTGGTGTACACTTGGTGTAGCTTATTAATGGTTTTCTTGGTGAAGGTCCAAGTTTCACATGCATATGTCGTCAGCGGTAGTATACATTCATTGTATATTTTTGTTTTTAACTGCAATGGGATGTTCGCTGTCATGATATCTCTGACTTTCCCATACGCTGCCCAGGTTAGCTTTATTCTTCTTTCCGTTTCTGCTATTTGATTTTCTCCTGTTTCAATGTCAATAGTTCTCCCAGATATATGCAGTTTTCCACTCTATAGTTTTATGAGCTACTATCACATCTTTTTGTTATTTTTGTCATTTGTGCAGACTTTGATCTTATCTATGTTCATTCCTAACCCTATCTTTTCGGATTCTTCCTGGAGTTCGTTTAGCATTATCTGCAATTCCTCCCGACTTTGAGCTATCACTATGATATCGTTCGCAAAGCATAGGTGGTTCAATCTTTGTCCTTCTATTAGGATACCTTTCGTCTCCCATGTTAGGTTTTTGAAGAAGTTCTCTAGAGTGATTAGGAATAGTTTTGGGGATATGACATCGCCCTGTCTCTAATATGAAGTTTTATTTGCATAGTAGCATCATCATAATATATATATATATATATTCATTTGGATTGGTTTTGTATCTGTATATTATAGATTGTTGGGATTTTTCGTGGTATAACAGATATTAAATGACTAATCAAGTTGGATTTAATTTACTCGACGTTTCGGCTCTACTTTTGGAGCCTTTTACAAGAGTTTCATCAAGAGTCTGTAAGATAAAATATAATTTAAAACTAGTTCACAATACAATATAATTTAATATATATAGATAAAATATTATTTAAAACTAGTTCACAATACAGCCACCATCGCCCAAATGGCAATCGAATACATGGAAGAACAGATAATACAACAAACAGAGACAAATATTACACTCTACAAAAGATTCGTGGACGACTGGCTTTTAGTGGCAGATGAGGACCAGATACAACAATTACAGAATAAATTCAACAACATCCACCCAAAACTTAAATTCACAATGGAAAAAGAGAAAGACAACCAACTTCATTTTATGGACATGACTTTAATTAAACACGGGAATAAGATCCTCTCTAAATTGTATAGGAAACCCATATCCACCGACAGACTCATACACTATAAATCAAACCATCCCATTTCACAAAAAATAGCCATCATAACAAATTATATCGACCGAAGCCTGAAACTGACATCACCCTTTCTTAGACCACAAACATTAAAACAGACAAATACACTACTTAAGAAAAATGGTTATCCTCAATTGATGATAAACCAAATAACAAAAAAGAAAACTTATGAATTATACAACACTGAACAAACAAACACCAAACATGAAAACAACAAAACATCCAAATACACAACACTGCCATACATACCCTCATTATCACAAAGAATAAGTCACATACTAAAACCATATGAAATAAAAATAGCCTACAAACCACAAAACCAGGTAAAACAAATTTACACAAAACTCAAAAGCAAAACACCTCTAATGGACAAGACACACACAGTATACGAAATCCCATGTAACAACTGTAATAAGACATATATAGGTCAAACAATGCAACACTTAAAAGAAAGAATTAAAACGCATAAATATTCAAAAACACAGATCACGGCTCTGAATAAACACAAACAAACAGACGGACATAGTTTCAACTACGACAAAACCAGAATTTTGGCAACAGAAACCAACACAAAGAAAAGAGAAATTTTAGAAATGATACATATCCAGAAAAATCTACAAAATGTGATCAATAACTGTTCGGACGTGAATAATTTGAGCACCGTGTAATCTCAAATATTATAAAAGGCGCATAACGCGAAGACACGTGAAACGATTATGACTCGACACCTGTTTGGGATTCATAAACCAGTCGTTCACACGAGCTGGAACTTACCACAGCCAAAGAAAAGAAAACAAAACGATCCGTAGTGAGGTATATTTTTAATATCAACCTTTGTATTGTGAACTAGTCTTAAATTATATTTTATCTTACAGACTCTTGATGAAACTCTTGTAAAAGGCTCCAAAAATAGAGCCGAAACGTCGAGTAAATTAAATCCAACTTGATTAGTCATTTAATATCTGTTATACCACGAAAAATTCCAACAATATATATATATATATATATATATATATATATATATATATATATATATATATATATATATATATATATATATATATTTGTATATTCAGAAGATTCGTATCCGAATCCAAAAGGCCGGAATTTTCGATTGATTTTACACCTTGATTCCGATAATATTGAATCGAAATGCAGCGAAAGAAGAACGGCAAAGTTAGCATCGCCATCGGCAAATGTACCTCACAATAATGTTCAATCTATTTTATCACATATATTGATGAGTAACAATGCTTAGGAAGATAATAACTCAACCGGCAGTCATCTTTCTGATGAATTCATTGTATGGAAGAGACTTTATGAGTGGGATAAAGAAAATGTATTCCTACCACTGACGATACTTTGCTATGGTGAAGAGTATGTACAAAATTACAACCATTGTACACAGCTGTTTGCCAATAGTTATCTTGTCCGCCATGCTCAGTGGCAAATGAGAAACTTTTTAGAGGTGATGGCCTAATATATGATCCTCGAGAAATAGTCTGGATAGAGATAGAGCTTATGTATAATTTACTCCTCATAGAGTCACTTACACTGATTTAAAATCTTGAATTGTGTACATTTTTCCATTGTTACATGTTACCTACATTGCATACGTATGAGCATTATAGTAGGGGAGCCCGAGATGCTAAATGGTGATTCATGCAGATTATATGCTAAAACGAAAAAAAAGGTTATATAATGTATGCCATTTCACTGGGGGCGGGAAAACGTGAGCAGATTTTCAAAAATGAAAAAAAAATCGTTATATAGGAATACTCGAGCGCGTCAGATATTGATAGTTTATACAACTCCACATGTCTCTGATAACGAAGGTAAGTTAATCTGCCGGTTTGCATAGTGGGGGTTACCGTACGAAACCAAAACTCATCGCCAATATTCGAAAATGCAAAAAAATCGTGGCATTTCCTTCAAAATTGAAATTAAAATTTAACCGTGCTCGAGAATGTCAAGGTGACGTTTTCTTTTTGCAAATTTATGAGTCTCCTATTTCCTTATGCCACGTGCAAATCGTTAGATTAGTCACCTTGCCTTAATTTGACACGCTCAAGTTTTTCGAACGATCGTTTTATTTTTACTAATCTGATCGGCTGCCCTAGACGTACGCCCCATATTAAGGGTTCAGGTATGGTGGGGTATACTTAACAGGGTGCAAGGTTTCCCCCAATATGTTATTCTGCCGCGTTCGAGTAAATCAAAAAATTTACATTTGACTGATTATCAACCCTGCCCATCACGTTTTCTTCTCCACATCCGCCTCCGACCTCGGCTCCGGCTCCTACTCCTATAAATCATATTAGGTACAACCTCCGCCTCTGACTACGGTTCCGGTAAACCACCTCCATAACACCCCTCAAATATATACATATGTATATATAGTTATAAATAGATATATATATATATATATATATATATATATATATATATATATAAATATATATATATATATATATAAATATATATAAAAATATATATATATATATATATATATATATATATATATATATATATATATATATATATATATATATATATAAATGTTCAGAAAGATTTCCGCAGTCGGAAGTATTTGAAAAACTGGGTTCTCGGGATGACCCGCGTAAACCCAAGCTCTCTCGTCATTCGACCTTAAACCATCATGCTGGCTACGTTATGTAGACGATGTCTTTGCGATCTGGCCCCATGGCGGAGACTCGTTGCTCCACTTCTTGAATCATTTGAATGGCATTCATCCAAGTATCCAATTCACAATGGAAGTGGAAAACGATGGGTCTCTGCCATTCCTCGATGTCATGGTCAAAAAACTTCCATCCCAAGGCTTCTCCTATTCAGTTTATCGTAAACCCACCCATACAAACCGTTATCTGAACGCCCAGTCTCACCACCATCCCTCTCAACTCAACTCTGTAGTTAATACCCTAATCTACCGCTCCATTCGACTATCTGAAGACGAACACCGTGAATCAGAACTCAAGACTCTAAAACATATATTATTACAGAACGGTTACAACACATATCAAATCAACAAGAACATACGCAAACACACAAACATCACCCCACCTCTACCACGTTCCAATCCCACTGACCAAGAATCTACACCTAAATTATTCCTTCCTTACATCAAAGGAGTAACAGATAAGATCGCAAGATCTCTCAAAAACACAAACATCAAAACAATATTCACCACCCAACAAAAACTCTCCCATCTGGTCAGATCCGTCAAGGATAAAATTCCTAACGAAAATCACGGTGTTTATGAGATTCCCTGTTCCAATTGTCCTCGTTCTTATATAGGACAAACGAACCGACGAATTCAGGTCCGTGCCAAAGAACATTCACTTTCAGTAAGACATTCAGATATCACCAACGCCCTTTCCCAACATCACACCCAAACAGGCCACATTATCGATTTCCCCAATACAAGAACTATTGCTCCCGTCCGATCTTTCAAATCCCGAATTTTTCGTGAAGCTGTAGAAATAGAAAAACGTCCAAATTGTTTGAACACCAGAGATGACAGTCACAGACTCCCATCAGCATGGAAGCCGCTTCTCAACGGTCGCCGTGTCACACCCAATCGGAGTGCATCCCGCACTGGTACCGTGCATGAATACCCCATTGACGTCAATACTACGTCAATAACTACGTCAATGGAGTACCCGCCCCCTTCCCTATAAATACGGCCACGCGACGATCGGCCTGTCAGTTGACTCTGAAGAGTAGGCAGGTTGAGACTTCAGAGTTGACAGGAAGCAGTACGGTTGGTAGAGTAGGCAGGTTGAGACCACGCAATCGTATTATTTCCGATTCCTCCTAATTCGATTCGTGGAGTAGGCAGATTGAGGCCACGTATCTGAATTATTTTCCCTTCTAATTCTCCTGAAGATGGCTTCGCAAAAAGGAGCCGAAACGTCGAGATTTTTCAAATCTTTTACGCGGTTCATCCCGAGAACCCAGTTTTTCATATATATATATATATATATATATATATATATATATATATATATATATATATATATATATATATATATATATACCTTAATTATTATATACCTTAATAATTATATTTGAAATGTCCTTACGTATGTTATATTTTTTACTTATTTGCTAGTATATTATAGAATGTTAATTTAATAGTAATCATATAAATAGTTTCAATGCATAATTTCACAGTTATTCTCTTAGAGAAAGGCCTTGTCCCTACTATTGGTAAGGAATCCATGATCACTGTCATCAAAGGTCATAAACCAAGAAAGATTAAAGAACACTCCGAAGATACAGTATGCTGCTTATCGTTGAAAATTTGGGCCGTATGGCTCTTAGAAATTACACACAATGCACACAACTGGACTAAATGGATAAGCAATATAATCAGTCAGATCAGAGAATTTGCTGCCATTTTACGTGGTGAGATTCTTCTTCCCAATGGACAAAAGAAGGTAATTTTCAAGGAAGATTGGAATAAATTTATAGAAGATATGAATGAGGACGTAATTGC
Organism: Cynegetis impunctata; assembly: GCA_030704885.1. Lineage (NCBI taxonomy): Eukaryota > Metazoa > Arthropoda > Insecta > Coleoptera > Coccinellidae > Cynegetis > Cynegetis impunctata. Next base: position 130,894 of record JARQZK010001597.1, read on the forward strand.
CTGGAGACAATATAGCAGGCATATTAACGATTTAACCAAGAAGATCATCCAGAAGTTTCATGGAAAGGAGGTGTATTGCTGTGAAAAGTGTTTGCAAGATCATCTGATCAAAAATGTAGTCACAGCTCACGAAACTATGAGAGCTTTAACGGAGGCTTTGAATTGTTCAGGTAATTATTTAAACAGTTGGGAGACTTACATAAAAGTCCTGTGAAAGTACAATCAACTTAGCTTTGTATATTTATAATGAAGTATTTAGCACTTGTACTATTCATTTAAAATTACCTAATCCTATATTCGCCGAAAATATTATACCTACCTAATATTGTATTTAAAGTCAATAGTGAAATGCGGGAGTAGTTTTTATATACGTTTTAACCTCCTGGACAATGCATGTCGAAATGTTTCGATGTATATATATATATATATATATATATATATATATATATATATATATATATATATACATCGAAAAAACATCCATTTCATTGTCCACGAGGTTAAAACGTATATAAAAACTACTCCCGCATTTCACTATTGACTTTAAATACAATATTAGGTAGGTATAATATTTTCGGCGAATATAGGATTAGGTAAATTTAAATGAATAGTACAAGTGCTAAAATACTTCATTATAAATATACAAAGCTAAGTGCTCTCACGGTGATTCTCACGGTACACACACACATATATATATATATATATATATATATAAATATATATATATATATATATATATATATATATATATATATATATATACATATATGTGTGTGTGTACCGTGAGAATCATTTCAAGGTACACATAGGAGAATCCAATGAAAAATGTATGCTCCATTTCAAGGTATACATAGGGAAAACAACAATACAGATTACTTGTCGTTGCTAAGCGATGTTATTGATACGTCGCAGTTGTCATAATTGCTTTAGCCTTCAAGGAAGTAGTTAATCTTATTAACTATGTAAGAGTAAGTCATGACACGTAGGAGTTAGCTTAACTGCAATGAAAGGAAAATAAAGACAAACGAAGAAAAACATTTTTATTTATCAGAGATAGCAGCAAAATTTAAGAACATTTTATGTTTGCAAACATCTCATCCGAGATTCGGAGTTAGAGCACCATACAAAATCAATGAAAATAAGACAATAGATGTGGTAACTAGTGTAGTTGAGAACAGCAGTATAAATTCAGGAGCAGTAGCTCTTAACAAAAAACATTCGAAATAAAGAAGGGTCACCTACTTTTAATTCTTGGTAATTTTGGTACTTGTATGATCTAAATTTTTCTTTGCTTAGAATTCGCATCACCGAACTTTGTGAAATGGAATGGGCAGCGGCTACTGATCTTGAATTTATACTGCTGTTCTCGACAACACTATTTATTACATATATTCTCTTATTTTCATTGATTTTGTATGGTGCTCTAACTCCCGATCTCTGATGGGATGTTTGCAAACAGCCTGTGTTCTTGAATTTTGCTATTATCTTTGATATTGTTCTTATGGACGGAACCGGTCTCTCAGGATATTCAACACTAAAATGATCTCTCATTTGCCTTAAACTAAAGCGATTGCAGTACCAATCGTAAGGGCGAATCTTTTCTTGTAGTGTGTAAATGTACATTTTCAAACTTAATACGATAAGAAATGAAAGTTATCGACAATCACGTCTGAAGTACTTCAAGTTGTCAAGTTTAAAAATCATCATATTACCATAGCAACAACTTGATATGCTATATTTCCTGTATGTATACCTTCAAATGGCGCAAACATTTTTCATTGGATCTAATGACAATGGTTTTTCTATGTATACCTTGAAATAATTCTCACTGTATATCTAATATATAAAATTCTCGTGTCACGGTGTTAGAAGTTAAACTCCTCCGAAATGGCTCAACCGATTCTCCTGAAATTTTGTTTGCTTATCGGGTAAGTCTGAGAATCGGCTAACATCTATTTTTCAACCCCCTGAATGTTGATGGTGGTCTAACCCTTAATTTTTATTTTTTGTTTTTCATACAAAATTTTCTGTTCAATTTTTTTATGATACAGTATTCAAAAGTACATACAACCCTAAACTTTCACCCCTCTACGATCAACCCCTATTTTTTATTTGTTAATCTACTCCGAAATGGCTCGACCGATTCTCATGAAATTTTGTGTGCATATCGGGTAGGTCTGAGAATCGGCTAACATATATTTTTCATCCCCCTAAATGTTGAGGGTGGTCTACCCCTCAATTTTTATTTTTTGTTTTTCTTACAAAATTTTCTGCTCTATTTTTTTATAATACAGCATTCAAAAATACATAAAACCCTAAACTTTCAATCCTCTACGATCAACCCCTATTTTTTATTTGTTAAACTCCTCTGAAATGGGTCGACCGATTCTCATGAAATTTTGTGTGCATATCGGTTAGGTCTAAGAATCAGACAAAATCTATTTTTCATCCCCCTGAATGTTAAGGGTGGTCCACCACCTCTACGATCAACCTCTATTTTCATTTTTTGATAACAAACTTTAATTTTTTTGGCAAGATTCTTATTTTTATTTTCTCAGGAACTTCGCGAATTTCATTTTTTTTTTAAATTTTATCCACAGATCCACAATATGTTTGCAAAAATCGAATATAACAAAAGTCGGTCTGAGAATAGATAGTAATATATTTTTCAAACCCCAAACATTTTTATACATTTTTTTGGCAAAATTTTTAATTTTTATTTTTTTATGATGTTGCATTAAAAAGTACATACAACTCTGAATTTTCACCCTTCTATCAACAACCCATATTTTTTAATAGCCATTTTAATAATTTAAACAACGTTTGCCAGGTCAGATAGATTAATTGATAGATAGATATAATGATAGATAGATTGCTAAATAGATAGATAGATAGAAAGATAGATAACTATCTAGATAGATAGATAGATAGATGGTTAGATAGAAAGAGATACATCGGCAGATAGATGAATAGATAGATAGATGAAAATAATTTATATGGCAGAACAACGTTTGCCGGGTCAGATGGATTGATAGATATGTAGATAGATAAAAGTAATTTTTATAGCAGAACAACGTTTGCTGGGTCAGCTAGTATATATATATATATATATATATACATATATATATATATATATATATATATATTTATATATACTATATATATAATATATATTATATATATATATAATATATATATATATATATATATATATATATATATATATATATATATATAATATATATATATATATATATATATATATATATAAAATATATATATATATATATATATATATATATATATATATATATATATATATATATATATATATATATATATATATATGTATATACATATATTTCCGCGGTACATATTGGCATTTCCAGCGGCCGCCCCATCACTTCAAATGAGATGAAATCTGAAGTTGTTTTCGAGGCAGAAAGAAAGTATCAAAAAATATATATGTGTGAATATTATTTTACCTTTACCTAAATATATAACCTGAGACAAAATGACTTGAACGTAAAAATTACACCCCCAGAGGAGACAATACTTCTAAATCTTTTCTTGAAAAATGTCTACTTCAGTGAAATTCTCCCTCTTGAAAACAATTTCTTTAAACTTGGTTTGGTCCATTACTTTTCCAGTAGAAAGCTAAGATACTCTCATTACATTTCATGCAACAAAGATCTCTTCCGGATTAGTTGGTCCACATCAATTTCTCGAGGTGAATTTCCACAAACAATTCTTCAAGCTCTGTTGTTTTCAATAACCAAACAAATTTTAATTCAATATTCTGTAATAATATCACAAGAGCATTGAAAATATTCGATTATACTTCTGAGTGGTGTTTTTAAAAAATAAGTCGAGTGACGAGGTCAGTATAATCGATTATTTTCGATTGCTCGAGTGGCATTCGTTACGATTATATAACGAATAAAAAATATAATTTTTTTTTGACAAACGTCAAAAGATCGTCAATATAAAAATATTCACATTTTGACACGACGCGAAACACCAAAACGATTATATCACGTCGTCAAGGGTATATTCACTTATCTATACGCAGAAGTTATGCAAAATTCACGGATTCTATTGGCTCATTCATACATGATAGACTACAGGCCCATGTCAAAAAATGGATGGGTTATATGAACCACCAGGTGACGTATATAGGACGATATAAGAGCATAAAATAATAAGATTCAGCACTATGCCGTCACTTGTAAGCTGTCCAACTGAGTGCTGGTGAGAATTCAAAAGTACAGGTAGAGTGAGTACATTTTGGTCATATATTTTTGTACGGCATTTTTACCATCGATAGATCCATGAAAAATAATGAGAAAGCGCGCAGTGCCGTAAAAAAATGGTGCGCCACAAAGTTGGTAAATTGTTTTGATTTTCTGACAATTTCCAGGTTAAATTTGGTCATTTCATTCTGTACGGCATCAGTTTCACACTGTTTCAATACAGCTTCTAATCCATTATTCCGCAACGCCGTACAAAAGTCATGCGACAAGGGAAAAAAATCGAGGGTTGCAACCCCCTCTCTTTCCGTGGTCCGGGGGGTGATTTGAAAAAGTACGGCTTCGGTTTCGAAATATTATCTAGCACTCAAAAGTACTATTAAAGATAATGTCGTCAAAAAATTATTGCTCATTTGAATGTATATTAATAATTATCTTAATTTCATGGTATACTTGATTTTTAAAGCTGTAAAATCATTTGACTCAGTACGGCAACTTTTTTTTCAACATGATATTGTAAAATATAATTGTTATATAGTATTGCCGTTTAAAAGAAACTGTTCTAAAAAAAATTATAGAGAAATACAAGAACTGAAATTTTTTAAATTATTGCAAAAGTTTAAATATTCATAGATTAATAAAATATAGCAATTTTCTACATTTTTCCCTTGTTTTAAATAGTATCAAGATAAATAAATTAGGAAAAAGTGATGCCGTACATTTTAATGCTGACCATATATTTTAAGCTGATGAAAGTGACGAGATATATGTAAATTATATTTATTTAATATTTTTATTAATTTTTTATTAATATGAACTTTCAGATTTGTACGGCATTAACTTTTTATAAATCATTGCATTAAGTACAAATAAACTATCTAAATGCCGTATAAAAAAATATCGTCATGAATTTCACCTTACATTTCGTTATATGGATTTTTCTTACATTTCGTTCTATGGATTTTTTCTTGAGTTTTTTTTCCCCTACAAACCTTTGGACCAATGAAAATGTACCTACGGCATGTAAAAAAATATTATCTATGCATAAAATACTTTCAAAATAAATTAATTTTATGTTGTTTCAAATCACCCCCCGGACCACGGAAAGAGAGGGGGTTGCAACCCTCGATTTTTTTCCCTTGTTGCCGTACAGAGTCAAATGATTTTACAGCTTTATAAATCAAGTATACCATGAAATTAACATATTTATTAATATACATTCAAATGAACAATAATTTTTTGACGGCATTATTTTTAATAGTACTCTTGAGTGCTAAATAATGTTTTGGAACCGAAGCCGTACTTTTTCAAATCACCCCCCGGACCACGGAAAGGGAGGGGGTTGCAACCCTCGATTTTTTCCCCTTGTCGCATGATTTTTGTACGGCGTTGCCGAATAATGGATTAGAAGCAGTATTGAAACAGTATGAAACTGATGCCGTACAGAATGAAATGACCAAATTTACCCTGGAAATTGTCAGAAAATCAAAACAATTTACCGACTTTGTGACGCACCATTTTTTTACGGCACTGCGCGATTTCTCATTATTTTTCATGAATCTATCGATGGTAAAAATGCCGTACAAAAATATATGACCAAAATGTACTCACTCTACCTGTACTTTTGAATTCTCACCAGCACTCAGTTGGACCGCTTACAAGTGACGGCATAGTGCTAAATCTTATTATTTTATGCTCTTATATCGTCCTGTATACGTCACCCTGGTGGTTCATATGACCCATCCATTTTTTGACATGGGCCTGTAGTCTATGAGTTATACAGTGCTTTCATGATGAAAGGAACAAATTCATTAAAAAATTATGTTTCTATTTCATGTTAAAATCCTCGGACAGGTCGATTAGTATTTTTATTTGGGCAATTTTCGCAATAAAAATTTTGTATACAGGGTGTCTCATTCAAGAGCTATTTATCAGTAGGGTCCGTGCATAAAATACTTAAGGTAAATAAGTATCATCCCTATAAAATTAAGCTGGTACATGAATTATTAGAAGACGATTTTGACCGCAGAGTACAGTTTTGTGAGCAGATTCTTGAAATTCATAATCAACATCTAAATTTCATTACAAACATAATTTTTTCTGATGAAGCCACTACTTTACATGGCCACGTCAACAGACAAAACTGTAGGTATTGGGCGACCGAGAATCCTCATTGGATGCAAGAATGCCACACACAGCGGCCTCAAAAAATTAATACATGGGCAGCGATTGTTCGAAATCGTATAGTTGGTCCCTATTTTTTTGAAGGAACACTAAACGGAGAGGACTACTTGAACTTTCTCCAGTTCGAACTCATTCCGGCTTTAGCTGTTTTGTTTCCTAACCCACAAGATCCTGACATACCTAATAACGAGATATGGTTTCAACAAGAACAACCTCCTCACTATTCAATCGCTGTTCGACAATTTCTTGATGCAACTTTTCCCCACAGATGGATTGGACGGAGAGGACCGATTGAGTGGGCCGCCAAGATCACCGGACATAACCCCATTGGATTTTTTTCTTATGGGTTAATTTGAAGTCTAAAGTTTATTTGAAATAGACCTAAATAAGATTGATGATCTAAAAGAGAGAAGAAGGCAGGAAATAAGACTTATCAGTCCAGAAGTAATTGAAAATGTGCAACGGGAAACATTGAATCGACTTCAAAAATGTCTCGAAGTAAACGGACAACAGATTGAACATATGTAAAAATTAAATTAGTAATTACATTTGTGTGTTTTCATATCGTACCTCTCATTACCCACTATCTCCGTTTCTGGCAATCCATCGAGTTGAGGCATATGGTATGTTCACAAAAAGTGATAAGAATTTATCGTAGAATTGTAAAGTGAAATAATATACAGGGTATTACCTTTAAAAAAACTAATGACAAAGCCATAGTTCTTGAATGAGACACCCTGTATACAAAATTTTTATTGCGAAAAATGCCCAAATAAAAATACTAATCGACCTGTCCGAGGATTTTAACATGAAATAGAAACCTAATTTTTTAATGAATTTGTTCCTTTCATCATGAAAGCACTGTATAATCATTAAAACATTTTACAATTATTTATACAAATAATTATCTCCTCAGGATATTGGCAACGTTGTCTAGATGAAATTGTTCAAGCAACGTCGAAACTTTTCACGGCGCTGCCTCATATGGATGAATATTCAAGCGAAGGAGAAACTGGGTGGTCATATAGCAATTCATCTGAAGATGATGAAGGAAATAGTTATTTAATGAAAAAAATTGAAACTATGGGCTCATCAACATGGAAAGAACCAAAAAGTACTCACGGCCCTTGCCATTGTAAAGTGAAACAGTTGTTCCCCAGACCACAACAAACCGAAGCAAGTTATAAAATGTCATATTCATTCGGGCAAATTAGTGAACACATTCCCCATAGATGTAATATGTGATGGTTGGGTGTAGTAGTAAATTAATCAATTGTTCATTAGATATGTTACGTATTGTTTTTTCCTTACAAGTGAAATTATAACTAATCTCAATGAAGGACAGGTGTTTTTCTCCTTCAACCGTGAAAAAGATTGTACTGCATAGACATTCACTACAAAGGTGGAAATTATCATCATTCAAAGAAAGGAGATATATTATTGGATTCTACGATTTCATTTTCTGAGTCATGCCAATCATATTTTTACCAACCCATCAATACTGAACTATTATTTCGCGCTCTAAAGCATTCTAGCTTTTCTACTGCCAGCTCTTTGACTGCGTGGACCATAAATTGTTATTGGAAAAGTTGTATTATTGTGGTACTCGAGGTACACCGCATGATTGGTTCGGGTCTTACTTGTCGAACCGTAAAATGTGCGTACGAATTAATCATACAGTCAATAACAGGTGCGATCAATACTACTCGGGTTGCGTCGATGTTCAATGCGGAGTTCCTCAAGGGTCTATCTTGGGACCAACATTGTTTCTTATATATATATATATATATATATATATATATATGTATATATATATATATATATATATATATATATATATATATATATATATCAATGACTTGGTTGTAAATTTTCCCAATGCTTATTTTTCTCTTTTTGACGATGATACCAGTATAATTGTCAGCGGAATAAACAAAGATTCTTTATTACTTTCTTCTACTACCGTCATGCAAGGCGTATCGTATTAGTTTTTCGCTAACAGACTAGCATTGAACATCGGCAAAACTCAAAATATATCTTTCAACCTGTATCGAGACTCTGACGTGTTTGATTTAAATATAGGTCAACAAACTATCACCTCTTCTTACAACATAAAATTCTTAGGCATACACATTGATAACAAGCTAGACTGGAACTTCCATATAAATCAACTAAATAAATCTCTTAGCAAATATGTATTTGCATTGCGAGTAATCAAACAACATACTAACATATTTGTAGCAAAAACGGTGTATTTCGCTCAGTTTCATAGTATAAGGCAATATGGTATTGAATTTTGGGGGACGGCGGTATCCGCAGGCTCCGTATTCATGGCTCAGAAGAGAGCAATTAGAGCACTTTTCAACTTAAAATCTAGAACTTCTTGTAGACCATTTTTTAAAGAAAATGGAATAATGACCATGACAAATACTTATGTTTACAAAATGAACGCGTGCAGATCTTCAAAAATGTAAAAAAAATCGTTATATAGAAATACTCGAGCGCGTCACATATTGATAGTTTATACACCCCACATCGTCTCTGATAACGAAGGTAAGAAGGTACGAGACCAAAACATATCGTCGATATTCAAAAATCCAAAAAAAAATCGTGACATTTCCTTCAGAATGAAAATAAACATTCAACCGTTCTCGAGAATGTCAAGGTGACGTTTTCTTTTTGCAACTTTTTTAATCTCCTATTTCCTTATGCCACGTGCAAATCGTCAGATTAGTGAAATGCATACTGTTCTGCATGTAATTAACTCACCTTGCCTTAATCTGACGCGCTCGAGTTTTTCGAACGATCGATTTTTTTTACTTATCTGATGGGCTGTCCTAGACGAACGCCCCCATACTAAGGGTTCATGTATGGTGGGGATACTTAACAGAGTCCAAGGTTTCCCCAATATGTTATTCTGCCGCGCTTGAGTAAATCCAAAAATCCCCGCTTGGGCTCCCTACTAAAGTAAACTTTTAATGTAAATAAAACATTTTTTGATTTTCACTATATTTTTTAAACAAAACAATTGTTTCGCCAAACACAGTGGCTTCTTCGTATAAGTAATTCAAACTAACTTTACAAATTGAATATCTTACCAATACTTATAGAAAAGGGGAATGGGGAAACCTAAACGTAATCTATTGGCAGGTGGATAGTTGTATAAAAGTGAAGAAACATAACAGGTGCAAAGATTCATATTTCATTAAAATAAATTTAACAAGGGTGAATTATTCATGTCTAATTGGTCATTCAATAAATTAATGGAACTTTCCTAATGAAGAATTCAAGTGATTCTAATAAATTAAGTTAATAACCTTTCTCCTCTGTATGTAATATTTCGAATTCGTTATTGATTATTATTGTCATGGATTTTCATCAAGTATCGACCCAATCAATTGGTTATGAAACTTAAACAAAAATACAGTGAGTGTTTTTGAATGGGAAAAACGTTTTCTAATTGAATTAAAATAAACTTTCACCAAATTTGCTGTTTTATAATTCAATTAAACTGACTACTAAACAAGGCTTCAATAAAATCTGATCTATCCTGGTAATTCAATTCCCTAGGCTTTTGGTAGATATGCTAAATTTGCATTTATGAAATATCGGGGAATTGGTTATTTTCACTCAAGAAGTGATTCGTCATACGACAGTCAAACATTCAGTAAATATAGGATTTCAAAAGTTCTTTATATTATAGCCTAAAATGGGGTCGTTGACTTGATTTTCGTCGGAGAAACTGGATGGTGGGACCTAAGGGTGCCGCCACGTAATTCAAGAGCATGTGGATACATGCTCTTGAATTACGTGCTCTTGAATTACGTGGAATTATAAAACTCTTAATAGATGATAAAAGAAAGAAATAATAATAATAATAATAATGTAGTTATAGTTGACGGTATAAATAATAATTCCTAGAAGTTTCTACTAAATTCTGAAATGTGAACATATGACATTTTTAAAATCAAATTCATAAACAGATAAATTTATAGATATATCTATAATAAACTCAGATAAAAATCACCAGAATCTATATTTTGTCCATGATTCATAAAGTATTAATTGTTAAAATAACATTTCCTACATTATTAATTCAATTATTATCTCAATTTCATTTGAAAAAGTAGAATATAAATAATTATAATTCATCCAAAACATTTAATCACAATAATAACTGCATAATAAATAATTCACTTCAAATAATACAGAAGAACCATGCATTTGTGAAATTTTTAAGTAATTTATGGCAAAAGTGATCTGACTAAATCTATTTTCTATATATATATATTATTTTGAACAAAATTCCGCTTCCGGTTAGGAAGAAGTTATAGGCTTTTTTTGTTGAAGGCAAAACTATCAAAATTTTACGAAATCAATTCATAACTCAAAATTTGTTCACTTCAGGTATATAAAAATTCAAAAATCGAAAAAATAAAGGGTGTTCCATTTGAAATAATAAAGTCTATGTCAGTTCCAATGTAACAGGAAGCGGAATTCTGTTCAAAATAATTTTGAAAAATGGATTTAGTTGGATCATATTTGCCATAAAAATGTCATATCGATATCTTCAATGGCAAAAACGATGATTACCCTGTAAATATATTATATTTAATTTTATATATATAATATATGTATTATATGTGTGTGGTGTGTGTGTGGTGTGTGTGTGTGTGTGTGGGTGTGTGTGTGTGTGTGTGTGTGTGTGTGTGTGTGTGTGTGTGTGTGAATATATACAGGGTAGTGAGAAAGTCAGTGTACCATCATGTTTTTTTTTAAATAGAGTAGGTTGAGTGATATATCACAGAAAAGCTTATTCCTTTTTTTGAAAAATACTGAACAAGCTCCACCTTACTAAAAAAAATTCTACATCATTGCAGTTCTGTTAATTTCTTTGTATTTTGTACGACTGCTGCTGTAACGCCACTGGTATACCGTTAATATAAAACAAAACAGTATTAAACAACGAAAAAATATGTCAAAAAATAGGAATATTTTACATTGCCAATATTCGGCACTGAATTAGTGAAATCAAAAAATGTACAAGTAACAAATATATCACTTTATTTAGGTCGAAATTACAAATAATAATATGTGAAGACATTTCTTCAGAGATATAATAAAATAGTGTTATATGACTAATTGTATTGCCAATAAGTTTGAATGATTCTTCATTCATATTTGAGTATCACAATGATTTCCATCTGAAAATATATGTGTCATATAATATGAAAAATAAAATTGTAAAACTCACCATGTACTCACTGACATGCTTCATCTAGAATTATTCACGGAAGTGGAAGCCCCTGAAATAGTATCAGCTATTCAAGAACGTCATGTTTAATATAAATTAAATCGTTGAAATTATTCTAAGCATTCCTTCAAAATACGTACAGGCTGTCCCATTTTCGATGTCCTTACGGGGTAACTCGCTTATTTTTAAAGATACAAATTTGCGGTTTTCGCGAACGTTGGCTACTTTTTTGTGAATCTCACGATACCGTAAACAAAATTCTCATAGCTTGCTTCGTTTTTGAGATACAGGGAGTAGTCCCTTCAACTTATAGAAAAAGTAAGAAAAGTACACTTTTTCACGTAGAATCCAGTGGAGTAGTCAGATTTTTGAAATGAGCTGTCATTGTTTAGGTATAACCCAATGTTATAATTTTTTTAATGGAACACCCTGTATATTTTTCCATACTCAAAACACAAATGATTTGCGCTTTTCAAAAATATATAATACTTATATAAAATTCTAAGTATTAGCCTTGTATTTAGATAATTTTCTTTTTTTCATGGCAAGTCAAGACAAATATCACTTTAATAGATCGTACGGAGCAATAAACGAAAATATCACTTCCAGATGTATAGCGAAAAACGAAAAGTTTTCATTAAAAAAATATTGTTTAATATACGTTATTAAACAATTTGACAAAACAATAAATTTAAACTAATGAAACACTATTTATCGACTATATACGCTCTAGACCTAATTAGTAGATGGCTATGAAAAAAAAGCAAGTGCAGAATATTTATAGTTCCTGTCAAAGTGTACAAATTTTTCCTACAATGGCGAATGATAATCCAGTATATCAAAACTACGAAAAATTAGATATGGTTGGGATATATTACCAAGTTGGTTTGAATCCAAATCAAGCGATGGACCTCTATTTTGAAAAGTATTTACGATTACCCGGTTACTGGGTGTCAGATAAAAAGATAGGAATTTTAAGTTTCCTTTTTCGGATCGTTTAAAAAGCCTAGGCCAGAAAGGGTTAGAAAAGAAAATACCGAAAATGATAAAATTAGTGGTCTCGCAAAGGTAGAAGAGAACAAAAATACTTGCAGAGAAATTGAAGATTCGGTTGGCATTCCAAGGGTTTCGAAGATATTAAAATATATATATATATATATATATATATATATATATATATCCCCTACATATCCCAAGCTATACATCATCTGCACCCAGGTGAAACTGAGAAGAGTATTGAGTTTTGTAGGTGGTATATTGTCCGATGAAAGCCATATAAGTAGCGCTGGCATTTTAAATCCATATAATCATCGTTATTGGTCAAATGAAAATGAGCACGTTACGGTGGTTCATCAAAAACAAGGCAGATTCGGCTTTGATGTATCCTGTTTCGTTTTTGGAGGAAGATTAGCGCCTACCGAATTTTCGACAGTAACTTGAATCGCTAAAGATATTTGGAAATTTTGGATGATTTTCTTTCTGAACTTCTTGACGAAATTCCGTTGGCTCAATATAGAAAAGGTTTATCCTAATGAAAGATTCCAAAACCAGTGGATTGGTAATAATGGTCCCATTAACTGGCAACCAAGGTCCCCTGACTTATCTATATTAGATTTCTTCATATGGGGCTACACAAAAAATAAAATCGAAAATCGAGATGCTCTGATGAATGCCACGAGAGAAGTTTTCAAATACTTAGGTATAAGACTTTTGTTTCAACTGTGGTCGATTGGCGCTATCCTCAGAAAATGTGTCTTCAACAGAATGGGCAGTAATTTGAACAATATTTACAAAACATTTTCAACAGAAAAATGATGAACTTTGTTTCGTAGCAGTATTACATATGTTTCTATTGCTGTTATAATCATTATTAAAAGTATCTCTGTTTAGTAACTTACATTGAATAATATTTTTTTGATGAATACTCTTCATTCTAACCTATATAAATGGAAGTGATATTTTTGTTTACTGCGCCGAACGATCTATCAAAGTGATATTTGTCTTGACTTGCCATAAAAAATAGAAAATTATCTAAATACAGGGCTAATACTTAGAATTTTATATAAGTATTATATATTTTTGAAAAGCGCAAATCATCTGTGTTTTGAATATGGATAAATATACAGGGTGTTCCATTTGAAAAATTATAACATTGGGTTATACCTAAACAATGACAGCTCATTTCAAAAATCTGACTACTTCACTGGATTCTACGTAAAAAAGTGTATAAAAACAGTTCTTTCTTTTTCTATAAGTTAATAGACAGCTGTGATACAGGAGAGGGGCCAAAATGCAATATTTTCAACTTCGCCCTGTATCTCAGAAACGAAGCAAGCTATGAGAATTTTGTTTACGGTATCGTGAGATTCACAAAAAAGTAGCCAACGTTCGAGAAAACCTCAAATTTGTATCTTTAAAAATAAGCGAGTTACCCCGTAAGGACATCGAAAATGGGACAGCCTGTACATATGTTTAGGTTTCTATAATCTGTAATGACGCCTAAAGAATAAATACATTAACGAAAATGCTAAATAATTTTCTCATATAAACAAACTATTTCATTAATATGCCTAGGTGAAATATATGACTAGGGAATACATTTTTCAGAACATTCAGCTCATTCATCATACATTTATCAGATCATTCAGCTTTTACATAAAAACTATACTAATACTATAAAAATAATTGATTCAAACAATGGTTTTCATACAAGTTTGATAGATAAAATGATAAAACAAGAAACGTAGTCAACTAGCGTACAACAGCAATAATATCCTCAATCGAAAGTAGAAAAATCGGAAAAACTCACATCTTTAACATATTTTGGTCCTCTAACAGAAAAGTTGCTAATGTCATACCTAAATGTAATATTAAAATTGCTTTCAAACCTCAGACAAAACTCTCAGGATTTTTTTCAATGCCAAAGATATCACTTCAAAATTTGAAAGTTCAGGAGTTTATAAGTTGATTTGTCCTGTATGTAAAGGAGTGTATATAGGTCAGACTGGTCGACCGTTCAAGACATGATTTAAAGAACACCAACAATCTTTTTTGAAAAATAAATCCTGGATTCAACGATTTCAAATCATTGCCGTGAAAACCACCACCCGTTTCCACAAATAGATAACATTCAAATTATGCACAAATTACCGAAAGGAACCAAACTTACTTACGTAGAATCATTAGAAATTTTTAAACTAAATCATAGTGCAAAACATACGAGGGCGGTCCGATAAGTACTTAGCCTACAAATGAAAAACGAAAATTTTGGAAAAGTTCCTATTTATTTCTCAACATAGTCTCCTTTCAGCTCGATACACTTGACCCAAAGATGCTCCAACTTCTTTAACCCGTCTGAAATATAATTTTTCTGTAGGTCTGCAAAGTAGGCCTCCGTAGCGGCGATAACCTCCTCGTTCGACTCAAATTTCTGTCCGGCAAGTGACTTTTTCAAGTTGGGAAACAAGAAGAAGTCACACGGGGCCAAATCTGGAGAATACGGTGGATGGGGCAGCAGTTCGTAGCCTAATTCGACCAATTTAACCAAGGCGACGGCGGAGGTGTGAGCCGGTGCGTTGTCATGGTGGAAGAGTACTTTTTTTTCTTTCAAAATGAGGCCGTGTTTTCTGCAATTTCGTTGTGGAATCGGCCCAATAATTTGGCAATATATAAAGCCCTGTGATGTTTTACCCTTCTCCAGGTAGTCATATAGATTAATTACACCTTGTGAATCCCAGAAAATAGTGGCCATCACCTTTCCGGCCGATAGGACAGTCTTCGCCTTCTTCGGAGCACGTTCGCCCGGCTGAAGTCCATTGTTTTGACTGTTCCTTGGTCATGTTTCGTCGACAGCTCACGAAACGACGCAAAAACTCCTCGGATTGCACTTAAACAGCTTCAACATTGCTCTGAAGCGTCTCACGGTTGCGCTTGTGTCCGGAGTGAGCAAAACGCGGCACCCATCGTCCAGACAGCTTTCTTTCATGTCCAAGACTTCATGCAGGATATGACCTACGCGGTCTTTTGAGATGCCTACTGTCTCAGCTATCTCGCGCACCTTCAATCGGCGGTCTGCCAACACGAGATCGCGGATTTTTGTAACATTACCCTCCGTGGTAGCCGTTTTCGGAGCACCTGGGCGTGGCTCATCGAAAACCGACGTGCGACCACGTTGAAACCCGTTAAACCAATTTTTTACGGTCGCCATCGAAGGAGAAGACTCAACGTACACAGCATACAAACGCATTTTTATTTCGCTGCGCGATTTCCCTTCCAAAAACAAGAATCGAATCACTGACCGATATTGCTCTTTTTCCATTTTTCTAAAATCCGCGAACACTCCCGCTTCAACACGCTGTCAAAACAAAACTACCAGTCCGATGCGGCTGAAATTTTGACAGTAGCTGTCTACAAGAATATACTACATGACAGTATATTTCTCTTGCGATAGTGGCGCCATCGGGCGGTGAGGCTAACTACTTCTCGGACCACCCTCGTATCTTGCTGAACGACCAGATTGACTTGATACATTCTCCTATATTTAGTGTATTCAAACAATAATGATTTTTCTAAGAACATTTCATTACACCAATTTGGGAAATCCACATCCATTAGCCCTTCTTGAAATGTGTTCCTCTTATCTATTTAGGTACCTGCAATAATTCTTTCCCCCCCGTGAGCGCAAATCTATAATTATGTACCTATTCAGTTCTTAACTCAATCTGCCCGATGATGGTCTAGTGGCCGAAATTGCAATCGCAGTGTAATATTTTTCAAACTATTCTTGTGATAATAAACGTAGTAAATTCAAGTTTTGTTTTTGTTCAATACATTTCTCTATCAAATCTCAGTTCTAAGCATCCGAATATAAACAAGCTCTCAGGCAGAAACCCAAATAATCTAATATTCTTTTCAATGTCGAAAATGAGTGGATTAAAATTAATCTGTACGGAATTTAATAATTGATTTTTTTCGAGTGCAGTGATTTTCATATATATCAAACAAGCTTCTTTCGCTACTAGATGTAATAGAACATTTGAAATCCTATATTAATCAAAAAATAGACACTAGTATGACAACCTACTGTTTAGATAATAACCAATTCCACAATATATCCGAAATGTAAATTCCTCATAGCTGCCCAAAGCTTTTGAAATTAAATTAATTCAGAAGTTCACGAACACGAGGTATTATCTGGTAGTCAATCAGGAAATTTCCTTAAATCTTCAAATTGACATACCTGCAGACACGTTAGTATTAAGGACATTTGATAATCCGAGTAGGGTTGCCAAGTCTCGAAAGGATCAAACCGGGATAATTTTAAGAAGTCGACTAGGACGAGAGGTGTCTATCAATTTTATTACTTTGCTTTCGAGCAGTATCTAATATTTGACGGTTACGTTAGTTACGTATAATTTCAGAAAAATCGGAGAAATTCTTGTAACACGGGAGGTCGGGAGGATAACCATTATTACCGGAGTCTCCCGAGCAATCCGGGAGGGTTGGCAACCCTAAATCCGAGCCAATGTAGACCAATACTTTCTGTATTTATTTACAAATTTAATCACTTCATTATATGTACTGAATATGGACTTATGTCCGAAACTGATACGCTAAATGTGTTCATAATTTACAATATATTTTTATGATAGTAAATATAGTAAATTTAATTTTTCATAACTTTCAACTATCATACAATTAATATGGTACATAATTGCTTAATTCAATATTTGATATATTATTATGAATATTCAATAAATGTTGATGTTTGTCTCTCAATTTTATAATTTATTTTCCATGTGAAGTTAGAAGAAATTTGTTATTTTATGAAATGCTTTAACCTCAGACAGCTTTGAGACAAATACCGGACTAAAACAAGGGGATCCACTGTCCACTACGCTGTTCAATATAGTACTGGAATGGATAATAAGAAGAAGCGGAATAAACAGAAGTGGGACACTGAAAACAAAAACAGTACAGCTGCTAGCGTATGCAGACGATGTTGTATTACTGTCAACTTCAGTGGGTGAATTAAAGAGTGCTTGCATAGCTTTAATAGAAGCAGCAGAGGTAGTGAACCTGAGAGTTAACAAAGAAAAATCAAAATATATGAAAATGACAACACCACAGAGGAAAGGAACAATGAAAAATCTAGTAGTACAGCTGAAAGGACAGAGGACAGTGGATTTTGAGCAGGTTCAAAGTTATGTCTATCTGGGTACAGTTATCGTTGATGATGGCGATGAGGAGAGGAATATAGAGGCGAGATTAATGAAAGGAAGTAAACAAGCAGGAACACTAAATAAAATAATAAGATCAAATAATATATCAAGGAAAACAAAGTTACAACTTTATAAAACAGTAATAAGACCGACGGCTCTCTACGGAAGTGAAACATGGATATTGAATAAGAAAGAAGAAACTAAAATAGACATATGGGAGAGAAAAATTCTTAGGAGGATATTAGGAGGGAAAATGAGGAAGGAGTGTGTATCAGAAGAACGAATCAGGAAATAAAGAATCTGTTTGGAGAAGAAGAAATGAGCAAGAACATAAGATCGAGAAGACTAGGATGGCTAGGCCACATACATGCCCGAGTCCAGAAATGATAGATATAGATCTGGCAGGATCACGGAAAAGGGGAAGACCGAAGAAAAGATGGTATACTGAGGCTCAAGGAGATCTAGGGAAGAGAGGAATTCAGGACTGGAAGACAAAAGCAAAGGCCAGGAAGGCGTGGAAGAACATCATCACCAAGCTATGGGCCTAAAGGGCCTTTGTGTAGCACATTATATATATATATATATATGAAATGCTTTATTATAATTATTATACTATTGATGTTATATATTTCTTAATTGTCATGAAGTATTTATGATAATATGCAATTTTTCTAATAAAAGCATCAATAATAAAGGAATTTAAGATAGATACTGTCTCTATCCCCAAAAAAAATAATCATTTTGCAACGAAAAGCGGTAACCATCAATTTGAAAACGAAATAGGTATCTATTACTTGAAGGAAAACTGAAAACCTAGCACTAAATACTGAAATTCATAATACCTGTATCTCCAGAACCGGAATCCTGCTTTGAAGTATTTTTTGGAACTGAATTGTATGGATCCTCATCGCGATTTTCTAGTACATTGTACTGCCATTCTGAAAATGAGATCAAGACATTCTTTCTCGCAATTAGATATAATATTCAACCTACCTCCTTTTGTAATATTTGAAATACTCTCCAATAGGAATTTCTTATCTCTTGATTCCCACGCGATCATAGTTCGCAACATTTTCACCACATCACGTTGTCCATTTGCTTTCTGTTTCACATAGTAGACTTGAACACTGAAAGTCAAAATGAATTAAAATAATATTAAGAGTTTGATCTTGATACAGTCTCTACACTTCAATCACAATTCGGCAAAATAATTGAGTCAGAAACTAGAAGAATTTTTCAAAAAAACTCTTTGTGGTTTAATGGAAAATAAATAGTCGTAATGTGAAGTTGAAAATTGAAAAATTAAATATTATAACCTGATTCTCGTTGAATATGAGGAAGCGTCCGAGCAATAATCAAATCTTAAAATTGAGTTCCCATAAGTAAAGTATGTAGTTGAATTGGTACAAGTATTTCTGCACAGAGACAGGAGGTTGTTGATGTCAAAAATCCAATTATCAGGTACCTATACAAACCCCAGAACATTGATAATGAACGAAGTCAAATTACACCTGCTTGATAAACTAATGCGTTCGTAATTTAAATGTTACTATTATTGGAATTTAAATATATATACAGGGTGTCCCACCGGGAAAGAACGCGATCTGTATATGGAAAACTACACATAGGAAAATTTTGAAAATTTGACAGTATACCAATGTCGATACGGGCAACTCGACCAAGATGGTGGCACTTCCGGTTATACCAGAAGTAGATACCAACTTGCTTATTTCAAATTGGACACCCTATATATTAATACATTTTTGGATTCTACGCAAGATTCTAGGCAGATTTTATGTATTATGTCCTATACCTAAGTCTAAGCGTTTTTGGCATATTTAGGTTTTTATGTCAAAAATGACGATTGCAAGCCCTAATATAATTATCAATTTTTCCTATAAGAAAGCCCTTTTCACTTACTTTGGGTTGAATTCCTTGTTGAAAAGGACCTACTTTAATAGATTTTGTATAATATTTGGATAACTAATCATACAGAGTGTTCAAAAAATAAAATCTAAAATGAGATTGAGAAACCTGTCAAAACTCAATTTTTTCAAATGGAAACCTCCAATTTTTCTTATTTTGTAGTATTTAGCATCAAAAATTAAGGTAACTTTGTATAAGGTTATCTATACCTAAAATTTGAAATTTTCGAAATATTGCCAATTTAATATTTTTATATGGCGAATTTGCATTTAATCGTTGAACAATTAGATCTAGGATAGCCACGATCGTATTTGAACGTAATTTAACATTACGATGATTTGAAATGTCAAATATGATCGTGGCTATCCTAGATCTAATTGTTTAACGATTAAATGTAAAATCGCCATATAAAAATATTAAATTGGCAATATTTCGAAAATTTCAAATTTTAGATATAGATAACCTCATACAAAGATACCTTAATTTTTGATGTTAAATACTACAAAATGAGAAAAATTGGAGGTTTCCATTTGAAAAAATTGATTTTTGACAGTTTTCTCAATCTCATTTTAGATGACATCAAAATATATATTCGTATCAATAAATTTGTGCTTGTCACTTCAAGTATTGTGTTTATTTTTCGTCTGATTTTTTAAATTTCTTTAAGAAATTAGCATATTTATTGGCATATTTTAATTAGATATAAACTTTTGCTTTAAGCTTCTATATTTCTTTCTTCAAGTTTTTTCTTCATGTATTATTATTGACATTTTTCATAGTATACATCAATACAGTTGTGTTGTATTCAGAAATAAAATGCTAATTCATTTATAAGTTGAAACAGATCAAATGATTAAAATATAAGTTCAGTAGAGAAAATCCTCTTACCCCGAAAAATGTTTTATTAGACTCATTCTTAATTATTCTTCGTGATTAATCAGCGCCGTTTTTGGGGTCCCACAATCTGGGTCAATCGAGATGCTTCGGAAAAGATTTCGTTGCTTTGCAATATTTCTTATATTCAAGTGAAACTTACAATATATTAATATTACAATTTCAAATAATTATCCGAAATAGGTATAAGTACTATTATAATGAAAAGCTACTTTCATTATTGCATCCTCACAAAACTAATTTTTGCCTGAACAATATATGTCTGATAACATTAAATTTTGAATATTATCAAACAATTTTCCAAGGGAGCTGGTTATACGATACGATATATAGAAATTTGTCAACTCACTCCAACTCGAATAAGCTGCACTGATGAAATCTAATAAGATCGAAACAGCTGTATGTAGATTTTGCGTCGGGGTGACTTGACGATTTACATAATTCACTGTTGGATTGTGAATGTAGAATTCTTGTCGAGAAATACATATAACCAGCTCTCTTGTTCGATAATTTTTCAAATTATTGAAGAATTTTCCTTGTTCACTTTTTGAATTATAATATATTTGAGCCTATTCAGAATTAAAACAATATCATTCCAAAAATATGAAAAAATAAAAACTTACAAAATTCTTACGCATTAAGGCGCTTACTGAATCGAATAATTTTTACAAGGCTAGAGCGAAATTTGCTACTATACCGATCATTTCATAATCCTTTGGAATGGAAAACAGCTGTAACGGCAGAGAATGGGGAAGATGAAACAAATGCATTAGGTATATATCATCCACTTTGAATTTTGGCAAAAAGAATTTTAAAAAATAAGGAAGTTTTGAGGTTTATTACATAACTTGAATTTGATTAAATGGTAAAAAGTTTGAATGTTTGAAAACTTAATGAACGGTTTCTTTCATTATACGCTGCAATAGTCCGTTTATGTTACTAAAATGGGCAATTGTTTTATTGGTACTCTAAGCCACCTCTGATGTTTTAATTTTTTTTTAAACTCAATACAACTTGAATTTTGTCTTTTTATCATTAAAACGCAAACAAATATGAACATGTGATACATCGGTAAAATCAGAAAAAAGAGGTTTTTATGAAATGGAATAAAAAATACAGGTCCGTATTTAAAATGAGTAAGTTGATGGTAATATCGAAAACTAGACGAACCAAATTTCCTTAAAAAATACCAAATTGAAGAACGTCTATAATGCATAAATTTTTTTCTTCACTAATTTTTTGTAAAAATTATACTTTTTGAGATATTCGATCAAATCGTTTTGAGCAATTTTTCGAAAAACCCCCGTAGCTCGAGATAGGATGTCCTCCAAAAACTGCACTTTTCGTCTAATTTGACCAACGTTGTAGTTCTTATAATTACCGAGATAGAAATAGTGGCCCATGGCAATTAGGACACCCTGTATATATATATATATATATATATATATATATATATATACGACGGTTGCTATTTATGTATCTGAATTATAATATATTTGAGCCTATTTAGAATTAAAACAATATCATTCCATAAATATGAAAAAATAAAAACCAATTTTAGTTCAGCTGGATTCTTACCATAAAGCTATTATAATGAGTGTGACAACACCAGGTTTCGTAACATATTCTATATACATGAGTGGCGGAAACTTGTCCTTGTTAAAAAGTTCCAGAAGTACCTCGTAAATATAATTGTAATCCTGGAATGGACCACACGCGGTTGGAGAGATTCTGGGAAATGAAAAAATACATAAATAAAGTCTTAAACAACACAAGAATAACGGATAAATTATAGCTAAACTAAAAAATATAACTCCTTAAACTCCAATCAGAAATGGAAAACCAAAAAATAACCTTGAGTTAAATTTTTTTTATTATTCATTATATTAATCGACAATAATACATGTGTATGAAATACAATGACGAAAGACAAAATCTCAATAATTAATTATAATTTACTAATCCATATGAAGAAAACAATACAATTGAAATTCTAAATGGTAATATGCGAACGTATATTTTTGATAAATGTTGCAATAATGAAAATTTCCCGATTGGTTTATGTCTTTAGAGTAGGAAATGTCCGGCAGTTGATTTGAAAAGCTGAAAGACTAGACAACAGACAAGTTTTGTGATCAATGACAGTAGGTATATTTTATTATTTTCAGCTGTAAACTATTAGTGGATTGTTTGATTTTGTTATAAAATTAGATTTTAAATAATTAGATAGTTTAATGTATTTTGTCTTATGTTCTTATATATGACTTATCACACAACCAATAATTTAACCTCACTATTGGTGAGTAACTAATTTATATAATTTTTATTGTCTTCATTTTGAGAACACCATAGTAAATAATTCTCGTTTGTAATTTTAGAGGCCCTGAAGAAGCAACAAATGATTGCGAAAGCTTGGCTACAATAAAAGAGTAAAATTGATATACAAAAGAGTCTAAATACCCTCAATTTTTTCCTGAAATATATATATATATATATATATATATATACAAGGTGTACCAAAAGGGATGGGGGTATTTCTT
This sequence comes from Cynegetis impunctata, assembly GCA_030704885.1. Lineage (NCBI taxonomy): Eukaryota > Metazoa > Arthropoda > Insecta > Coleoptera > Coccinellidae > Cynegetis > Cynegetis impunctata. The sequence continues at coordinate 154,163 of JARQZK010001597.1, forward strand.
GTGTTTATAAAAGAGAAAAATCGAATAAATTGTCGATTGTTCTATTCTTATAATGTAAATGACATTTGGGGAATTTACGTTGCAAAAATCACATTATCTAAATGTGCACCCTCACGCTGCTGGCACTCTTCAAACCGCGAACCTAAATTTTCGATCACGCTACGACACATCTCTCTTGAAACAGCTGCCATTTCGACCCGGATATTGTGCTTCAATTGCTCCAAATTTCGCGGCCTGGGTTTATAAACTTTATCTTTTAGATATCCCCATAAAAAGTAATCGAGCGGGCTCAAATCCGGACTCCTGGGGGGCCACCCAATAGTCCCTCTGCGAGAAATGATTTTGTTGGGAAAAATTTCGTTCAAAACCTCGAGCGAATCGTGCGTTGTGTGGCAAGTGGCTCCATCTTGCTGAAACCACGTTGTCTGATTAAATCCTCTAAATTGTTGGAGTTGTGGCACTAGAAACTGCCTCAACATAGCACAGTAGCGCTCGGAGTTCACAGTGACCGCACGCCCTCGTCGATCTTCGTGAAAGTAAGGAGCAATGATGCCCTCAGCCGACATTGCAGCCCAAACAATCACTTTTGGGCTATGGAGTGGTCGCTCATGTTTTTGTTTAGGATTCATTTCGGCCCAGTAACGACAATTTTGTTTGTTCACGTGACCATTCAGGTGAAAATTAGCCTCGTCACTGAACAAAATGTTATGGAAATTTGGAAACCTCTCGAACATTTCAATCGCAAAATTTAATCGTTGAAAATGGTCTGCTTGTTTTAATTCTTGCACAAGCTGAATTTTGTAAGGTTTAAGATGCAAATCCTTCATTAGAATTCTTTGTAAAGATGATTTTCGAACGTTTAATTCTTGACCTCGTTTGCGAATTGAAGTTCTAGGGTTTTCCCGAACTGAACCTCTCACGTGTTCAATTGTTTGTTGAGTCCTAGCTGATCGTGGCCGGCTCGTATGGTGGGTTATTACTGTGTTGCCGGTTTCCTCAAACGTCTCGATCCATCGTCGGATAGTGTCGTCTCTCGGTGCTCGCCGCACATTAAATTCAGAGTGGTAAAGCCGTTGAGCCAGGACGACTGAATCACCGTTCCGGTAATACGCACTTACACAAAAAGCGCGATGTCTTCCTGGATATGTTTCCATGGCCACTGAATCTCCAGACACTAGACTACAACACTATACATACCCCCCGCCTGCCTCTTACATCGTTTCGTCAACAGCGCACATACAAATACCCCCCCCTTTTGGGATACCTTGTATATACCTATATATATATATACAGGTTGTCCTAATTGCCATGGGCCACAATTGCTATCTCGGTAACTATAATAACTACAACGTTGATCAAATTAGATAAAATGTGCAGTTTTTTGATGAAATTGACAATCCGGTTTCAGATTTGAAAAAAAAATTATATCTTGAGCTACGGGGGATTTTCGAAAAATTGCTCAAAACTATTTGATCGAATATCTCGAAAAATATAATTTTTACAAAAAATTAGTGAGGAAGAAAATTATTGCATTTTAGACGTTCTTCAAGCTGATATTTTTTAAGGAAATTTGGTTCGTCTAGTTTTCGAGATATCACTTTGTTATTTAAATACGGACCTGCATTCTTCATTCCAAATTTTGAAAAAATATTTTTTCTTTTTTCAACGATGTATCACATGTCCATATTTGTTTGTATTTAAATGGTGAAAAACTAATAGGTATTCAACTTTTTTACCACTTTTTTCATTTTATCATAGGTTTAATCATAGAGTAAAGAGAAACAATTGCTTATAAAAGCCTATGATCCGTAATACATGTGTCGTGTCAAAGTAAATTTAAACCAGCATGGTAGCGTTTTCCAATAGTGAAAAATTAGATTTATTTTTTGTTATGCAAAAGCATTTCGAAGTGCTGAAAGAGCCCTTCAAATGTATCAAAATTCTTACCCAGAAAGGCGCTTACCGAATCGAATAATTTTTACTATTCGCCAGAGCGAAATTTGCTACTATACGGATCATTTAATAATCCTTCAGAATGGGGAACAACTGTAACGGCAGAGAATGGGGAACAACTGTAACGGCAGAGAATGGGGAAGGATTTTGGCCAAAACAATTTTAAAAAATGAGGAAGTTTTAAGGTTTATTACATAACTTGAATTTAATTAAATGGTAAAAAGTTTGAATGTTTGAAAACTTAATGAACAATTTCTTTCATCATACGCTGCAATAGTCCGTTTATGTTATTAAAATAGGCAATTGTTTTATTGGTACTCTAAGCCACCTCTGATGTTTTAATTTTTTTTTTAACTCAATACAACTTGAATTTTGTCTTTTTATCATTAAAACGCAAACAAATATGAACATGTGATACATCGTTAAAATCAGAAAAGATTTTTTATGAAATGGAATAAAAAATACAGGTCCGTATTTAAAATGAGTAAGTTGATGGTAATATCGAAAACTAGACGAACCAAATTTCCTTGAAAAATACCAAATTGAAGAACGTCTATAATGCATAAATTTTTTCCTTCACTAATTTTTTGTAAAAATTATACTTTTTAAGATATTCGACCAAATCGTTTTGAGCAATTTTTCGAAAAACCCGCGTAGCTCGAGATGGGATGTCCTCCAAAAACTGCACTTTTCGTCTAATTTGACCAACGTTGTAGTTCTTATAATTACCGAGATAGCAATAGTGGCCTATGGCAATTAGGACACCCTGTGTATATATATATATATATATATATATATATATATATATATATATATATATATATATGTATACATGTATATATATATATATATATGGTAAAATTGAGTAAAGTCATTCTGAACACTCAAAATTTCTTAAAAAATGGTTAAAGATGTCACTTGCTATTTGACATTCACTTCCGGAATAATAGAAAGTGGTACTTTCTTGATTGATCGATTTAATTGATAGATCACCTTCACTTTGGCATTATATTAGTATGATACTCCCAATTTTCATTTTTTTTTTCTAGTTGTAGTTTTGAAGATACGGATAGAAGCGTATATATATATATATATATATATATATATATATAATATATATATATATATATATATATATATATATATATATAAAGTCCAATGGCGCAAAATGCATCTGATGTATGATTTTTTGTTGATAACATACTTCCGGTTGTACCGAAAATAGACCCTAAGTCGCTTATTTTAAATGGGATACCCTATATATTATTACATTTTTGGATTCTACTTAAGATTCTAGGCAGATTTTATGCATTATGTCCTATACCTAAGTCTAAGCGTTTTTGACATATTTAGGTTTTTATGTCAAAAACGACGATTGCAAGCCCTAATATAATTATCAGTTGTTCCTATAAGGAAGCCTTTTTTACTTACTTTGGGTTAGATTCCTTGTTGAAAAGGACCTACTTTAATAGATTTTTTATAATATTTGGATAACTAGTCGTACAGGGTGTGCAAAAAATAAGATCTAAAATGAGATTGAGAAAACTGACAAAAATCAATTCAGCTTCTTTTGAGTTTTTTACATTACCGTAAAAAAACGTTCAGATAAACAAATCGATGTTGTGTGTATGCATATGTAGTAAGTAATAAACGAGTACGATCTCAAATACGCCATATAAAAATATTAAATTGGCAATATTTCGAAAACTTCAAATTTTAGGTGAAGATAACCTCATACAAAGTTACCTTCTTTTTAAATGCTTAATACTACAGAATAAAGAAAATGGGGGGTTCATTTTGAAAAAATTGATTTTTGTCAGTTTCTCAATCTCATTTTAGATCTTATTTTTTGCACACCCTGTATAACTAGTTATCCAAATATTATTCAAAATCTATTAAAGTGGGTCCTTTTCAACAAGGAATCTTACCCAAAGTAAGTAAAAAAGGCTTCCTTATAGGAACAATTGATAATTATATTAGGGCTTGCAATCGTCGTTTTTGACATAAAAACCTAAATATGTCAAGAACGCTTAGACTTAGGTATAGGACATGATGCATAGAATCTGCCTAGAATCTTAAATAGAATCCAAAAATGTAATAATATATAGGGTATCCCATTTAAAATAAGTGACCTAAGGTTTATTTCCGGTATAACCGGAAGTATATTATCAACAAAAATCATATCAGATGCATTTTGCGCCATTGGACTTACCTGCAAAATTTCATAAATATTCTCCTTTTCGTTCGAAAGATATTTACTTGGTTCCATACTTTATCGCAACCCTGTATATATATATATATATATATATATATAGTATATTATATATATATATATATATATATATATATATATATATATATATATATATATATATATATATACATATATATATATATATATATAGTATATATATATATATATATATATATATATTATATATGTTCAGAAAGATTTCCGCGGTCGGAAGTATTTGAAAAACTTGGTTCACGGAATGAACCGCGTGAAAGATCTGAAAAATCTCGACGTTTCGGCTCCTTTTGCGAAGCCATCTTCAGGAGAATTAGAAAGGGAATAATTCAGAATCGTGGCCTCAATCTGCCTACTCCACGAATCGAATTAGGAGGAATCGGAAACAATACGATTGCGTGGTCTCAACCTGCCTACTCCACTAACCGTACTGCTTCCTGTCAACTCTGAAGTCTCAACCTGCCTACTCTTCATAGTCAACTGACGGGCCGATCGTCGCGTGGCCGTATTTATAGGGGTTCTGAAATCGATAATGTGGCCTGTTTGGGTGTGATGTTGGGAAAGGGCGTTATATATATATATATATATATATATATATATATATATATATATATATATATATATATATATATATATATATATATATATATATATATATATATATATATATATATATATAAAAAGCTATATATATATATATATATATATATATATATATATATATATATTTCAAGCTTCAAAATTAAATAGTAGAATGTTGTATATAGAGAAAATATGTTATAAATACGGCTTTATTCCGTTATTCTTGTGGTCAGGTTAAATCCATGGAACAAATTAAATCGCATGCATTTAAGTATAAATTCAAAATAATTGGAATTCAATAATCACATTATCTTAAAGGTAATTAAAAATTTTTGAGATCTTTGAAATAATGCAATCAAAACGTCGAAATATTTCAAAAAAAATTCCTAATTTATCAGGATAATGAAGATATTCTTTTTTTTTCAGTATATGAACAGGAGGCTATAGCCACTCGTTACGTATCATTACAGGGATCCGATTTGCATTTTTTTAATTTAGTGCAATCAATTACTTACTTCGTAATTATGAATACCATCAAACAGTTAGTAGCAAGAGCCGTCAGAAAAGTTAGTGTCAAAAACCATGTATGCGTTTGAGAAGCTCTCCATGCATTTGTCGATGGCTGGCATACCTTCAGTACATAATACTTTTTCACATACCATGTGAAATATATTTTCAGCGAAACGACAACTGATAGTAGTGGAGAAAAATAAAATCCAACCCAAAAGAGCGATTGACTGTATATAAGATCCAGGGTATTGCTGGCCACATCAAATTCGATAACTACCGGTAACTTAAAACAATACCTGAAACAGAGA
>JARQZK010001598.1:0-15000 GCA_030704885.1 Cynegetis impunctata
CTGCGTCAATATGTATTGATTTTTATGGCAAATATGATAAGACTAAACCTATTTTCAAAAATTATTCTGAAGAAAATTCCACTTTCGGTTTCGCCAGAAGTGATTTTCCTATTTCAGATGGAACACCCCGTATATCTTTTGATTTTTAAATTTCTTATGTAATTCATAATAAATTTTCCATACCTTTTCCTATAACTACAGTTAATAAAAACAAAAATTTTCAACAATTTTTCAATATTTTAGGTATCAACACAACTGAGAAATCGACAAGCGACCAATAACAAAAATTATTTAAAATCTAATTGTGTCACCTTTTCTAGTATTTGTTCAGTTCTACGTAGACTAAATATGTGTTTAGCAAAATGGTCGTATATTTGAGCATTCATTATAATTATCAATTAAGTATTTCAATAAATTCAATTTCTGATTCTGATTCAACTGATTTTTGTGCTTCTTTTATTAATAAGCATTTTTTTCTGTATAACGTTGAATTGTATCATTTAGAGTAACTGTTGGATTACCTATGTGAATGTAGGTACTCCTTTTCGCCAAAAAGGTGTCAAACTTGCCGCAATTTTTTCATTCTACAACAAAAATTTTGTTGTCCATAAACAACAGTAATTATTGAATACTAAAATCTAAGAATTACTATCTTCTCAATATATTTGCAGATATCATCATTGGATCCTACAAGCCTAATGAACAGAAAATGTGACACAATTAGATTTTGAACAATTTTTGTAGTTGGTATCCATGGATACTTCAAAATAACTCACTTGTCGATTTCTCAGGTGAGTTGATACCTTAATTATTACAAAATTATGAAATATCTTTGTTATTATTAACTTTAGGTAAGTAGGGGAGAGGAGGGTAAGATGGAGACCCTAAGGGTTTTTATTTATTTTCAGCCCCAATTATAGTGAAACTATGAATCCTTTTGATGTACTGCTATCGCATGAATTTCAGTCACACATTGTAGTTTTTGTAGAGCTAAAAACCCGGACATTCACTATATTTTTCAAATTTTTGACACCTATGTCAAAGTCGCCGTCTTAGCCGCTCCTGCGGGAGGGTAAGATGGCGACTAACATTTCTGACTGATATAAGACTATAACTGGACCTATATGAATGCAAAAACATTGGAATTAATAGCGTTTTCTTGCTTAGGAACAAAAATCACAAATCCAAGACTTCTGTTTGGATTCTGCGTTAGTCAGCCCAGTGCAAGCTGCGTGTGCCCAATTGTGGCACTTTGCAATAGCTAGACAGTTAAAATTCTTATTTATGTATTTTAATTGCCGCTATAACAACAAATACTAAAAACAAAATAAAATCAATATTTAAGGGGGGATCCCATACAACCAACGCGATTTTTTATCTCTTTTTTGCTCAATATCAATAATGGCAACAGGTAGGCACTTGAAATATTCACAAAAACAAAAACAAAAATTTGAATAAAATAAATATTTAAGGGGTGCATAGTCAAATATACGGAACCCCTCGTGCGAGTCCGACTCGCACTTGGCTGATCTGTTTGTTTCTACATTATTAAGTAGTTTTTGACGGGTGTACTCGTGGCATGTAATGATGGAGGTTTTTGCCATGGTTTTCTGCATGTTTTCTTTGAGGCAGTTGGCAAGGTGCAACAGAGCGAGTGCCAAAATTAAAGACGGGAATATCAAGCTATATGGGACGAGAGAAAAAAGAGCAGCGGTCAATGTCTATGGGCTAGATATTGATATGACGGCAGCCCAAGTGCTTGATGAAGTGAGAGAGGAGCTACAGATGGAGCCCCAAGCGGGCTTAGAGATAAGGGCGCTCAGACCGATAAGCGGAGGCCGACAGGCAGCAACGATCCTGGCTCCAGTAAAAATAGCCGAGGCCCTAATAGAGAAAAGATCAGCGAGGATCGGACTCTCTACTGTCAGCTTCAAACAACGCGTGGAGGCATTGAGATGCCACAAATGCTGGGAAACGGGTCATATGGCAAAAACCTGCAAAGGTCCTGACAGGAAAGACCTTTGCAGAAACTGCGGAAGTGCGGGGCACAAGGTGGCAACCTGCCAAATTTTACCATCCTGCCTGGACTGCAAAACACAGGGCCACAGAACGGGAAGTGAACTATGCAGGGAAAAAAAAGGAAAGAGGAAAAACAGTGCTGTGATACCACAATGAAACATTTACGCCTAAACCAAAGAGAGACTAGACAAGCACCAAAGAATTATTTATTGGTGTCTGTAGTTATATGTATATGTTTACTATTACTTCGTAGGAAGTGTAATTTTATCCTTGATATAGTGTGTTACTTACTGAAATGCTCTAGCTGTGATACTACCTGCTGTGATATTCATTCTTTATATAATCTACGAGGGGATATAGTGTGCTGTGATATTTTTTATACCCAAGTATTACTGTGTGTTTGTAGTACGCGTATATTTATTATGTGTGTCTGTCTATTTCAAAATGATTAAGATAGGTCAGATAAACTTAGGAAGGGAAAAAAACGCCCATGACCTTGCGTACGCAGATGCGCGTGGTAGAGGAGTGCACATATTATTCGTGCCAGAACCTAATAAAAGGATCGCAGCGAGGCAGGGGTGGATCGTGGACGAACAGTCGGATGTGGCGGTGTGGATGGTCGATAGTTACATTGAGGTCCTAGGAATAAAACGGAAGAGAGGTTATATATTTCTGAAACTGAAAGGGCTAAGCATATGCGCAATATACATCTCCCCAAATGTAACACTGAGAAGGTTCCAAGAATTTATTGACGGGATTTTTAGAGAGGCCCGAAGAGGCGGAAAGAAAACAATAATAGCAGGAGACACAAACGCCAAATCCGCACTCTGGGGCTCACCCGCCACGGACGACAGGGGGAGATACGTGGAAGCGTGGATGGCCCAGACGGGCATGGTAGCAGCCAATAATGGGCAAGCCACGTTTATACGAGGGGAAAGTAAAACACACATCGACGTTACTATATGCTCGGACAGCCAAATTGCAAAGGTTAAAAATTGGAAAGCGGAAAACATCAACGTGTTCACACACCATTCACTCATCGAGTACGAGATTGAACAAAAGGAAGTTAAAATAGGACCAAGTAAAGGAATATACAGATACAGGCTGCTTACGGAAGTGTTCAGGGGAAAAATAAAGGAAATAGAAACAGGAAATGATGCAACAACCACGTATAGAAATATCCTCGAAGCATACAAAGAGTCAACTCAGAGGAAAGCACTCAGTTCGGATGCAAAGGAACCCTATTTGTGGACAGGAGAAATCGCGGAAGCGAGAAGGGCTTATTTGGTATTTCGCAGGTACGCCACCAGAATGAACAGAAGGGCGAGCGAGGACGTAAACGAAGCTATCATAGAGAGGAATAGGGAGCTGAAGGAGAGAAAGAGGAGGCTCAGGAGACTCATCAACAACGAGAAGAGAGAAAGATGAAAGGACCTACTGGAAAAATTAGAGCAAGACATATGGGGCGAAGGATATAAAATTGTTGTAAAACATCTGAAAGTGGGAGCCATGAAATACAGACTGCTTAAGGCTAGGGTCAGGCAAATAGTTAATGTTCTCTTTCTGATGACGGATGAGTCCCTCGTGCGGAGGGGGACAGTGGAGGAAGTACCGCTGTTCACTGCGGAGGAATTGAAAGAATGTATCAAGAGCATCAAACTGGGCAAAGCCCCCGGCCTGGACAACATCACGACGGGGGCGGCGCTCATGTTTCTGAAAGAGAGAACTGACCTAGCAATGCAGTTATTTAATGACCTCCTAAAGTCGCAGGAGATATTGACAGAATGGAGAACTGCAAGATTGGTACTGCTGCCTAAGCCAGGTAAAGATCTGGGCTCCCCCTCGGGATACCGTCCCCTATGCCTTGTGACGGTAAAATTTTCCGAGTCTATTATAGTTAGCAATTTCCGTGTCTTTGTAAGTAAATAAACCCTTACACATTCGGTGAAACGTCCTTGAGAATTTGATAGCACATTGAGAGAAAGATATTGCATCTGGCAAATTCCATCATTTTCCGTTTACCTTTGCTAGTGAACACTTCACAATTAGTGTGATTAAATACCGAAGGCGAAATTGCATTTTTTTAGTTTTTTGATTGTGGATGTGCCATACTATGTAAGTAAATGCAAGTACATAAGTTTTCTGGCCACGCAATGATGCAAAAAATAATTTTCTTTCAGTGAAGCTATAATTCAATAGAGGATATTCGAACATCCATTTCAGTTTGTACTTCAGCTTGTACAGACTTTCTTTTCCATTTCAACCTTAACTTTGGTTTCAACTCAAAAATTTGATTGGAAGCTCAACAGCTAAAACCTGCCGATTGATAAGAGGTTGTCTTTTTGCCATAATTTTTCATAGATTTACTTCAAGTCGGGGTAAGTCGATTTATACCTTTAATTTGACGCTGAATGCAGAAGCCTACGTTGCCAAGTGTATCCGCATTCCTGTTATCTTAGGACCACTTGAAAACTCTTAGTTGCCTCATCCCGAAGGAAGTGGGAAACTTAACTCAAAAATAATATTTTTTTTGTGTATATCAACTTTCAAAAAATAGAAATTATCTTTGTTAGTAATTAAATTATACCTTGTGAGGGGAACGTAGCGCTACGCTTCTGTAATTAATTATTTTATTTATTCTACTGTTAACTATTACTATATGATTATTATTCTTTCCTTCCTTAACTAGCTATTTATAATTTTATCCTGTATTCACCTGCTTCGAAGTTCTGTATTATAAGTCTAAGATTTCGACTTGTTTCATTTTTCGTATTTTTATGAACTTACTAAGAACTATTTCTCATTTCTCATTACTTGAATGCAATTATAAAAATTACGTGGCGCCCTTAGGTCCCACTACCCAGTTCCTCCGACGAAAAGCAAGCCGACGGCCCCTTTTTAGGGTATAGCCTGCTCAGCGTAATAGGAAAAGCATACGAAAGATTAGTCCTAAACAGGATTATTGAAGAGCTGGACGAGAGGGAAACGCTATCTCAGAGGCAAAACGGGTTTAGGAAGAAAAGATCTACGGTAAGTGCCCTAATTGAACTGAGGAATGTCGACATTAAAAACGCGTTCAACTCGGCAAGATGGGACGAGATAGTGGAGGATATGGAGGAGGCAGGAATAAGTGCGTACCTGGTCAGAGTGGTCGAGAGTTACTTGAGGGAGAGGAAGGTTAGGATCAATGGTGTTGATTTTGAGTGCTCCATGGGGGTTCCGCAGGGTTCGGTATTAGGCCCAACCCTGTGGAACATAATGTACGATGGGGTTCTCAGGCTGGAGTATCCAGAAGGGGTGAGGGCTATTGCTAACGCAGATGACCTCTCCTTGGTGCCGTAGAGGCACCAGACAGGGCAAGTGATGGTAAGTAGGCGGAAAGGGCCTATAGGATGGCGGCCAGGTGGTTGGAAACCAAAAAGCCTGCAGGTAGAACCGAGCAAGACAGGAATAACGGTGACTTAAAGGCCCGAGGGGAAAAACAGACGTGAACCTGAACCTGAATGGCACAAGCGGTGAAAATCCAAAGCGAATCTTAAATACTTCGAGTGATCCTAGATAAGGGCTTGAAATTTGGCCCCCACGTCGAAGAGGTAGTAAAAAAGGGTGGGATCAAGATGGAGCAATACGCAGTTGATGCCGAATGTGGGGAGGGCCTGGCAGCCAGAAGAGGAGGATGTTGGCTGCGGTAGCGCACAGTACGGCGCTGTATGCGGCCCCAGTGGCGCAAGCATTGAAAGATTGGGCAGTACAAAAATATGCTCATTAGCATGCAGCGGATCCACGCTTGCTGCGGAGTAATTAGCGGGTACAGGACATGTCAGCGGAAAGCGGCACAGATGGTGGCTGCGGTGCCTCCCTTCGACCTCATGGTGGCTGAGCGAGGATTCCTATACACAGTGCGGAACGGTAGGCTGCCAGGGTAAAAAAATGGCGGCTAAGCGCACGCTAGTGGCATGGCAGAAAAATGGGAGACGGAGAATCAGGGTAAGGCGGCGTGGACTAGGAGGATCATCACTGATCTAAAAACATGGGTGGAGTGCGGACACAGGCGCACCTTCTACTACTTCACGCAGTTTCTGACGGGGCATGGATCCTTCGGGGTGTTCACGGAGCGCATAGGGAAGACTAGGAGTAGTCAGTATGGTAAATGTGGGCCGGTGGATACCCCGGGGCATGTTATTTTTGGATGTGTAAGATGGAGCGAGGACAGAAAGAGAGCATGGGAAAAAGTTGGGAGTATACCAACACCAGATAACATCATAGGACTGATGACGGGAAGCAAGCAAGGATGTTGGGACATCATATATGACTATGGTGTTGAAGTAATGAGGAAGAAAGAGAAGGAGGAGAGAGAAGAGCAGGAAAAAGAAGGACAATAGAGAGACAGAGGTGAATCGGTGATAAACAGATGCAAGGAATGCATAGTGAGTATGAGACTTGTGCTCGGTTCCGCTATGTGCTCCTGGAAAGGAGGGGTTTTGGGCTAATTCCTACAACAACTTACGGGAATAGCTCAGAGCTAGATAGAGATAGAGATATATATATATATATATATATATATATAAATATATGTATTTAATAATTATATATATATATATATATAATATATATATATACCTATATATATATATATATATATATATATATATATATATCTATATATATATATATATATATATGTATCAGGCGCGGATCCAGGCCCGACTTTTGGGGGGGCAAGTTTTATATATTCAAAAGCCAGAAGGTACTGGTATTTTGGGCAATGGTAAATCGAGAGCTCCCAATCAAAATAATTAGGGGGGGCCAAGACCATTTGGGGGGGAACGTTCCCCCTGTTCCCCCCTCTGGATATATTATATATATATATATATATATTGATATATATATATATATATATATATATATATATATATATATATGTATTTATATATATATATATATATATATATATATATATATATATATATATATATATATATATATATATATACAGAGTGTTCGGCACATGAAGCACAACAATTTTTGGGGATATTGTTGGAATTATTTGCTACCTTTCCACCCTTGGACTCTGGATCCTCAGACTCATGGTTGAGTAGATATAATTTCATGAATTTATTTTCTCAAATAACCCAAAATCCCGCCTTTAAACCCTCGTGAGTTTTTTTTTACTAATGACAGTACCAGAGGGCACAGATTCCACAAAATCAGTGATTTTGTGAAAATAAATAAAATTCAATGTTGAAAAAAGTAACATTAATTGGGAGCTTCACTCTCTTTAAAAAACTTCTCTACTCAATAACCTTTTTAACGGTATGCTACACATTGATAAAAAAAAAATTTCTGCCTCAAAACAATTTAATTTTTATGACCGTTTATTTGAGCAGAAGTTAAACTAATCTTCGATTTCGAGAAACGAAAACAGCAGTTCTTCCTAAACGAATAAGAAAAATAGAAATAACCTTCATTGACATAAAATACGACACACTCCTAGTTAAAACAAAGAAAAATACCAAAACGACGGGTATCGTGGAAATGATAGCCACCCTCGAAATATACCATAGGAAAAAATTATAAAAGCAAGAAAAAGACAATAGATAGAATAATTATCACCATCTCAGAAAAGTCATTGAAAATAAAAAAAACTATATTTGAATAAATTAAACTTTACATGTCCATTGTCTGACTTATCTATGCTTGCCAAATTTGGCCATAAACTGACCACAAGCATAAAATAAAATATGTCAGAGATGCATAGAAAGAATCATATTGAATATCAGAGAAAAAAGATAGTAAATCGACCAAAGTCGAAGATGTGATAATAATAATCTTCTTCTTCTTCTACTTCTTTGAGATCGTCGATCTGTTAATTCTGAAGCTGCTTCTGCATATTTTCGTGAGAGGTGGATTGCCAACTATCTCTTCATCTTTTAGGTGACCTCCCGGTAGGTGTTGAGCCGGGCGGGTTGTTTTCTAGGACTATTTTCGGAAGTCTTTTCTCGTCCATCCGTCTTACATGGTTGTACCACTGTCTCTTAAGCTGTCTCCCCCATCTCACAATATCTTGAATTTCGCATTGTTCTCTGAGATCTGTATTTCTCACTCTGTCTCTTCTTGTCTTACCCACTATTGTTCTCAGTGTTTTCATTTCAGCCACCCTTAGCATTTGTTTCGTTCTGTTGGTGTCTTCGCGGACTTCTGTACCATATGTCAATATCTGTCTGATACAAGTCTCGTAGATTCTAATCTTGCTACCTTTGCGCATGTACAGGTTTGACCAGACCATATAGTAGGCATCCTGATAGATGCTTTGTTAATCTGGCTCTTCAGGTTTTTAACTGGGTCGTGGAAGCTTGATATGTCTATGTCCAGATATCTGAATTGCATCACCTGTTCTGTGGGATTGTCCTGCAACACTAGTTTACATCTGAGCGGTTCTTTTGCGATTGTCATGCATTTGGTTTTGTTGATAGAAATGTTCATATTTAGTTGGCGGCTTACTTGGAAGAACTGGAAGAGTTGTGTCTGTAGGTAGTTCCTTGATTCGGCAATAATTGCTGCATCATCGGCGTAACATACCATACCAATTATTTTGAAGCCTAGTATGTATCCGAGGTTAAGATCTGTCACTTTATTTATAATTTTATTCATGAGAAGATTAAACAAGAAGGGACTTAGGCTGTCTAATTTTTCCCGGTGTTGGGATGTTTTCAGTGAATTGATCTCCTGCTTTAACCTTTCTTACGTTATTGTTATTTAGGTTATGGATTATCTTTGTTATGGTCGCCGATGCTTTATTTTCCATTAATATATGTAGTATGTCTCCCAAACGAACCCGGTCAAACGCCATTGTTAGGTCAATGAAGCAAATATACGCTGGCATACTGTACGCTATAGCCTTTTCTTTTATTTGTTTTTATTATGAATACTGCGTCTGTTATTGACCGTCCCTTCGTGAAGCCCTGTTGTTCTTCACCGTTCTTAATTTGCGTTTCCAGTTTGCCCTTGAGAATACTCGTGAACAGTTTCATTGCTGTATTTAAGAGGGTTATTCTTCTATAGTTTTGTGGACAGCCTTTAGTCCTTTCTTAAATATGGGTATGGTGATGCTATTATGACATTCATCTGGTGTTTCCGTTTCATTTATGATAATGATAATGAGACGACTAAAATGGAAAGGGTTAGAATTCATATAACGGACACAAATTGAATAAGAATGTTATTAAGTGATAGCTAACAAAGGGAGAAGGATAGGCTCATTAAAAATTGGGGAAATAACTTGCTTGTATATTGGAGGAGATTAGAATATACATAAGTAAAGTAATTTAAATGAGGTCTGTGCTGCTAGAAAATATGACCCAATAGTTACTGGTAACTATTAAGTAGGTTATGCTTAATAATATTTGATGTAAATTTTATTTTGTACAATTAAAACTCAGCAAAAGCAGAAAATACTCAAGATAGAAGTTATGAACCATCCCTTTTGTATTTTTTCATTATTATCAATACACGAAAATTCAGAATCATTTCACCCCGTAATAAAGGATTGTGGTGTTACTATGCGATTCGTAATGGCTATTTCATCAGATTAAAAAACTTCATTTCAAAATATTACATATCACATCAAAATGTACATAATTTCACACGAAATTCGTGACACAATGGACCAGTTATGAAATACTTGATCAGTTTATTGGCCCTTAATCAATGTTGATTCGTCAGCTAATGTGCACGTACCTACATCTTCATATCTGATAATTCACAATTACGGCCGTACTATTCTGCTGCATCAGCAAACAAACACGTTGTGTGTTCGTTTAATGAAACATGGATTCATGTTAGATAAGTCAAAGTTATCGATTTCATTGAAATTGTTATGCAAAGTTACACATATATAATCTGAATTCGTCATGTTTGCTATATGTACGCCTACAACTAATTTCCATATAACTTTGGATGACCTCAATCTAGTCTTATTACTTGATTCATGATAGATCATCACTTGATAATGGAAACTTGTTCATTTCATGACAAAACATCAAAGCTTTTACCTGTATTAATTCGACGCGAAGTATTTGACTATACCCCAATATGTTCATTATTCAAATTATTAGCATTATACATTATTTCAATGCTTCATGATTTCCGAAATGATAACTTTTTTTAAGTTTATATATCATATTGATTCAATGATTTTGAAAAAAAAATTTGCTCTGTATATGTAACATCGCGTGAACAGCAGAGCTCAAATTCACAGAAATCACGTACGAATTTTCAGCATTTCAAATGAAATTGGAGTAGCTGAAGAGATCCAAAATTCGTGAGAATTTTCAAAAACATTAGAAATTTCAACATAAATATTAGGGTGCTATATAAAATCGATTGAAACCAATAGTGAGTAATTTCACTACATAAATTCAATTCACGAACTAAATCTTAACCCTCTATCTCAATCAACAGAAGCTGTGAAGTTGCTTAAAGCTTCAAAACCCACGAATAATTATAAACTCTTTGAATTAAAATAGCAGATCTGAAGGAAAATAGTTAAAACTACTACAGTTCCTTTCTCAAGACTAACTCAATCAACGTAAGAAATTTATTTCAACCTTCCACTAGTACAGATTAGTCAGAATTTAAAAATAAAAATTATGCATTCAGAAAACAGATATATTTTACCTCATCCAGAAGTATTAATCATTGATTTTGGACCAAACTTGGAAAGCACAATAATTAAATAACATATCTCACAACGTCAAGTAAGCATTTAGTTAGTTGAGAGATCATTTGTAATTGATGTTATAATTCTAGCTGGTGTAATAACAAACCGCAGGCGATAGTAAAAGTGCACGAGGCGATAGACATCGTTTCACAGGTAACCTATTTACAATGGACAACTATGTCTAAGGAACTCTTAAGATAAATCTAATGAAGGTTTGAAAGTACTTCTCGTATATATATATATATAATATATATATATATATATATATATATATATATATATATATATATAATATATATATATATATATATATATATATATATATATATATATATATATATATATATATTATATATATATATATATATATATATATATATATATATATATATATATATATATATATATATATATATATATATATATATATATATATATATATATATATATATATATATATATATATATATATTTTAATATATTAGGATATCAGGTAAGCGGTCTGTCGGGAAATTGAAACTCTTATTTTCTCATCAACTCAATATTTCGTCACCATTTGTGACTTCATCGGCAGTAATAAGGTGTAGAGTTTTAGAAAAATTAAAATATAAACACAACATTCAACGGATGCAACACGACTTGTTATCGACCGTACTTTAATTTAAATGTATAAGGATATCAGGTAAGCGATCTGTCGGGAAATTGAAACTCTTATTTTCTTATCACCTCAATATTTTGTCACTATTTGTGACTTCATCACGAATAATAAGGTCTAGAGTTAATTAAAATATAATTGCATATCATTGTAGTTACTACAATTATTTGTAGTGTTTGAAATATCCTGAAAGTTAAATACATCAATAATTTTGCTCTTCTGGTTGAATTGAAACCGATTTGTGTTCATCTTTAAATTGAACTGTATGAGATATTAATTGGTCCGTTCTTCTAATCACGGAAACTTGTATTATCTTTGATATGCTAGCATACTTTCAGTTGATCAATTTGTATATTATGTAAGAACGGAGAGCATTTTCATAACCAATTAACCAGTCAAGTTCGACAAAGTTTGGTGAGAATTGGGCATAGAGAATTTAATGAGTTTATCGGTTGAAAGCGTTTATGTCCATTGACATTTCTGAACAACTAACTAAGAAACAAGATTAATCGCGCAAACCCTATCAATAATTTTCCTCATCAAACAGGGTCCATAAATTAATATTGATATATCTTATAAATTCATAGATAAAGTTTGAAGTGAAGATTAATTAGTTTCGGCACCGATAGGCCATTTCTGGTGATATTAGTGAGTAAATAACAGTGAATGATATTTGAAATATTCCTTTCATTCACAAAATATATCTCAAACATGAGGAAATTATTAACAGTCGAGGTATAAAGAAAAATATGCTAAGAGATATATTCGATAGCTAGGAAGGCCGTGTTCTGAATATCTTTTCATTCAAAGAACTTATATTTTTCATTTTAGGAAATTCCCAGGCAATTGTTTCTTATATTCATTTTATGCGATCATTCACAAATGATTATTCACTTTATTACGAGAGTTCACGTTCATTGACATAAGGGATGTTTAGGGTCTAACAATAACAATTTCCTATGCGCTTTGAAGAAAAACTACTTATTCTACCCTCTAAATTAATCTGCCTCTGAATTTCGCACATACAAAATAAGTATTAACGTTTGTATTCGGCTTATATGCTCGTATTCTGCGTTCAAGTGAGAATAATTTAGTTCATTCTAATTATTCTGTTCTACTTAAAAGAAGTCTTAGTTAAGGCAGACCCAATTTCTATTTTTCGATATGAAAGTTTCTCAGTAGTTATTCAAGCACATAATTTTAAGTAATGAATCCTGAATGAAATATATATATATATATATATATATATATATATATATATATATATATATATATATATATATATATATATATATACATATATATATATATATATATATATTTATATATAATAATATATATATATTTATATATAATCATATATATATATATATATATATATATATATATATATATATATATATATATATATATATATATATATATATATATATATATGTTAAATACCGGGGTTGATTATTACAAATAACAATAACTATTTAGACCAATTCCGTTTATTGCTCCATACGTTAACAACTTGTTCATACGTTCAAGCATACACGATGATCTTCTCTTCTTGACTGTTCTCTCGTGCGCAGTAGTTTCCTACTGCTGCATTGGTAAGGCGCATGACTGCTTGTACCACTCGTCCGTCCTGACGTAACAAATGATGGGGAGCGTAAAGGGGGTGTATAGGGATACCGTTAACACGGCCATCCTGTGATAAGTGCGTCCTCGCACTGTCCATCTGTAAGCATAAAGTACGAAACAGAATTTTCGTTATACCAAAATCAACCGATTTTTTTTTTTCGACAAAGTTGTGTTGCCACTTTTGCATACTTCACATCATATTTGAGTTTTTATAGAGTTTTTCTATATTATATAATAGAATATAACATTTTCTATTTATTGCCACAAATTATGTAATGTAATGGTACCTACTACCTCTAAAACGGTTTTCGATATAATATAACATTTTTTATTCATTTTCACAAATTATGTATTGTAATGGTACCGGCTACCTTTAAAAAAATACTGATACTACCATTCATTCAAACATACTGAAACTAACCTTTTTTTTTTTTTTAAACAGAGTGGAATCACCACCTCTTTACTTTTTTTTTTTTTTTTTTTTTTTAAACATAGTGAAATCATCACCCCTTTTTTTTTTTTTTAAACAGAGTGAAATCATCACCCCTTTTTTTTTTTTTTCAAACAGAGTGAAATCATCACCTCTTTACTTTTTTTTTTTTTTTTTTTTTTTCAAACAGAGTGAAATCATCACCTCTTTTTTTTTTTCAAACAGAGTGAAATCATCACCTCTTTACTTTTTTTTTTTAAACAGAGTGAAATCATCACCTCTTTACTTTTTTTTTTTTTTTTTTTTTTTTAACAGAGTGAAATCATCACCTCTTTTTTTTTTTTTTTTTTTTTTTTTAAACAAAGTGAAATCATCACCTCTTTACTTTTTTTTTTTTTTTTTTTTTTTTTTTAAACAGAGTGAAATCATCACCTCTTTACTTTTTTTTTTTTTTTTTTTTTAAACAGAGTGAAATCATCACCTCTTTTTTTTTTTTTTTTTTTTTTAAACAGAGTGAAATCATCACCTCTTTACTTTTTTTTTTTTTTTTTTTTAAACAGAGTGAAAACAGCCCCTCTTCTTTTTTTTTTTTTTTTTTTTTTTTTTTAAACAGAGTGAAATCATCACCTCTCTTTTTTTTTTTTTTTCAAACAGAGTGAAATCATCACCTCTTTACTTTTTTTTTTTTTTTTTAAACATAGTGAAATCATCACCACTTTTTTTTTATTTTTTTTTTTTTAAACAGAGTGAAATCATCACCTCTTTTTTTTTTTCAAACAGAGTGAAATCATCACCTCTTTACTTTTTTTTTTTTTAAACAGAGTGAAATCATCACCTCTTCACTTTTTTTTTTTTTTGAACAGAGTGAAATCATCACCTCTTTTTTTTTTTTTTTTTTCCAGATAATCATCACAGTATCATCACCTCTTTACTTTTTTTTTCAAACAGAGTGGAATCACCACCTCTTTACTTTTTTTTTTTTTTTTTTTTTAACCTAGTGGATTTGCCACTAACCCATTTCTTTTCATTATCGTTCACCATGCATGACATTCAGACGGCAACAATAATAAATTTAATACATCTGTATTACATCGCATTTTATAAACTTCGGACCGCATTGCAATTATTCACCTAACTGACAAATTATTCAAAACGAATCAATAATAAATGTAATTCATCTGTATTACAAAGCATTTAGCAAACTCTATTCTGCATTGAAATATATGTATTGAACATTAGTGAACATTAGTGAACATAACTAATAAATTATTCAAAACGAATCAATAATAAATGTAGTTCATCTGTATTACAATGCATTTAGCAAACTCTATTCTGCATTGAAATCATTCACATAACTAATAAATTATTCAAAACGAATCAATAATAAATGTAATTCATCTATATTACAATGCATTTAGCAAACTCTATTCTGCATTGAAATCATTCACACAACTAATAAATTATTCAAAACGAATCAATAATAAATGTAGTTCATCTGTATTACAATGCATTTAGCAAACTCTATTCTGCATTGAAATCAACCACATA
>JARQZK010001598.1:20000-40000 GCA_030704885.1 Cynegetis impunctata
TATATATATATATATATATATATATCTATATATATATATATATATATATATATATATATACATATATCTGAAGAATTGAATGTATTTAATAGGAATTCTATATATCTGTCATTTCTTTATTCAGCGATGTTATCACACATATTTGCCAATCTCTACTTCCTGAATTGTGAAGGAATATGGAGCAGATAAATGCACAAATTCCAATTTCAAATGCATGTCAAGTTCCTCTGCGACCTGGAACGTGCGCCGAGGATCAGGCGGCGGAACGAAAGAGGATTCAACTTCGCGGAACTTCCGGTGTGAGATTAAAAACATTTGTGTCTATATTATCTTTTAGCAGGCGCTATAAAGTGAACTAATAGTTTCTTTTGTCAAGCTTCCTAGCGAAAAATGCCAGGGAATTGAATCTTTACATGCATACAGGCAATTTTATTAGCTGGAATTTCCACTACTGCTAGGAAAAGTCTATTTGAAATGTTCAATTGCTTCTTATATTTTCCCAATACATTAGTGACTGTTTCATTGTTTTAGTAAATGTAATTGAAGAGCGAGTTGCAATTGAATGTTTCCATATTTAATATATATATATATATATATATATATATATATATATATATATATATATATATATATATATATATATATATATATATATATATATATATATATAGGCTTGCCATATTTTTGGTGAGTGAAACCAGGACACTTAAATATTGGATTATCGGAGGGGGTATACCCCCCAGTAGAGCAGATTCCTCCCCTGGAAAGTTTTTAAAAAATCAGTAGTAAAATCGTGACTTTTTTTGAATCTTCGAAAGTAAAGGAAGGGGGAGTCTTGAACCCTAATTTGTTAGTTCTACACACCTTTTAAAATTGAAAAGTAATATTTGCTACTCAGAACTATAGTTTTTTTCCTTTTCAATGATAATTTTTTCCGATGTATCTAGAAAATAGTGTTAATGAAATAAAATTTAAAATACCTACTTCATAAAATTGTTTAATTGAATAATAGCCAAGTCTTGTTAAGTTTATTTTTTTATAAAACTGAATTTTTTTTTCTAACTGCAAAAACAAAAGCAACTATAAAAACTTTTTTAGTCAATCTAAAATAACATTCATTAATAAGTTGACAATTTTAATCTGTGCTTTCAGAAAAAAAGCGCTCTCGTCTCTTTGCTCGATAAAGTGATAGTGCACATATCTGCACTAGGTAGCACTCACCTCACATAGGCCTGTTGTTAT
Organism: Cynegetis impunctata; assembly: GCA_030704885.1. Lineage (NCBI taxonomy): Eukaryota > Metazoa > Arthropoda > Insecta > Coleoptera > Coccinellidae > Cynegetis > Cynegetis impunctata. The sequence goes on from JARQZK010001598.1 coordinate 21,243, forward strand.
AATTAAACTACTTACAGCCATTATTCATTACTTTTTACATCTTAGACCCGTTTTCCGTTATATCGATAAAACCGGGCGGGACACCGGGACAAGAGTAAAATACCCGGACTGTCCCGGCCAAACCGGGACGTATGGCAAGCCTATATATATATATATATATATATATATATATATATATATATATATATATATATATATATATATATATATATATATATATATATATATATATATATATATATATATATATATATATATATATATATATATATATATATATATATATATATATATATATATATTCCAACTTCACCGGAAGTGTTTTTGATATTTATGGATACGTCAAAATAACTATCTTGTCAATATCTCAGGTGTGTTGATACCTAAATTATTACAAAATTGTAAAATATCTTTGTTATCATTAAATTTAGGTATAGGAAATGGTTATACCAATCGAAAGGTGATTGAATAGCAAATTTAACTATGCTGAATCATATACAGCATTCCATTGAAAATAAGAACACAAAATGTTCATTTAATTAATTTTTTATTCATAAATTGTTGTTGGTCTTGGAATGTTTTACATTGTATGCCCTGCGATCGCAGTTTACCGCCGATCGAGATCTTTCGGCTAGGCGAGGTCCAATCGCGTCGTATTCTCGGCTATTCTGTTCATGGTGTGGAACGGTTTTTATTTTTCAGTGAATCGTCGATAAGCCCTGGATAATTACTCCCGAAAAATGTACAACTAGTCCTTTTCCAGGTGAGTTTTTCACGTGAAAATCCTCTATTAATCGTCGATCGGTAATATTGATTATTTTTCAGATCATTTTCAAGTCTCAACTGTGAGTAATTTCATTCCGTCTACCTGTAGTGAAATGATAGAAGTAAAATATTACGATTGGTGACTCTTATTTGGGGAAACACATTTGCTAAAATATGGTTTAAAGTAGCAAATTATCAAGAATACAAATAGATAATTTGAAATATATTTTTTTTTTGAAGTCCGAATTTCGTCATATACGTACATATATGTAAATAAGCGGTGCCACTCCACTGGCACCCCGTGAAGAGGTTATTCTAATAATCCATTTTAGCAATTTTTGTGAACGAATAATACAATTCTAGGTCACTTTAAAACCCAACATTTCAATTCCATCAAAAGAAAATGAAGGAATTGGTACTGGCACTCCGTCAAGAAGCTATTCTAAAATTATTATGAGGTAAGTTAATGTGAAATTACCTTTAACGTTATTAATCATATAAATGTGAGTACAATTAACAATTTTCGTGTATTGAAGGAATATTAAAGAAAAATATTATTATCCTTATTATATGTATGTTCTATTATTGAATTTTACTATGAATTGAATAGTTATGAAAATATGAATATGATTTTTTCATGTAATCGATGACTGTGGTTGGAATGCATTGAAATAGAATAATGATGAGTTCTGCATTAATCTATGGAAGAATACAATTATACTATAGATAGTAATAATTTATATAGCAGTACTACATTTTGCCGGCCAGCTAGTAAATCTAATATAGTTTTCTTGATGAGAATAATTCTAAAAGCGGACGAAAATAATAAATACGTGTTTTTCAACAATAAGGTTAGAAATGTTAGAAACATGAAGAAGGTCATCATAAATGATGAAAAATAATAGACAGCTGTTTCGCACATATATAGAAATATATATATATATATATATATATATATATATATATATATATATATATATATATATATATATATATATATATATATAGAAACAAAAACTAACTTTTCACAGGTTGAAATAAAAATCTATTGAGTAAACGCGTTTCGTCGTAACATTGACTTCATTTCGTTCTGTACATAACAGTTTTTATTTCTTTATAAAGTTATGAATATGAAATTTCACCAAGTAAATGCCAATTCCATATATATATATATATATATATATATATATATATATACAGGGTGACCCAGAGCTACGTAAACGGTCCATAACTTTTTTGTCATTGGAGATATCGATACAAAATTTTGAGAGCAAATATGATCTGACCAAGTCTATTTTTCAAAATTATTTCGAAGAAAATTGCACTTCCGGTTTTGCCGGAAGTGATTTCAACTTTGTTATTTCAAATGGAATACCCTGTATATCTCCTGATTTTCGAATTTATTATGTTTTTATAATAAAATTGTCAAAACATTCTTTTTACCTAAAATGAACAGTTTTCCAGTTATTAATTTCTTTCGTAAAAGTTTGACTGTTGCGTCTTCAACAAAAATTGGCTATAACTTCTTTGTTAGTAGGTCTTTTGATATGCGATTCAGATTTTTGTAACCTTGAAACATTGTTTTATTTATTTCTTGTCAAAATTTTTCATATTTCTAACTTATTACTTGATAAAATCTAGGGTGAAGTTGACAAATTTCAAACGTTAATAACTTTCTTATTTCTAATGGAAGGCTATGTATATTTTTGCATTATTAAATTTGCTATTAAAGTACCTTTCGATTTGTGTAACCATTCCCTATACCTAAAGTTAATAATAACAAAGATATTTCAAAATCTCGTAATAACTTATATATCAATACACCTGAGAAATCGTCTAGCTAGTTATTTTGACGTATCCATGAATACCAATAATAGACTTTTTGATGTAGAGATCTGATAATTCTTCGCGAGTTTTAACGATTTGCCTATATCTACAGATATTCGAAATTGACTTTGGGATTTAAGTATCTGTACGTGAAAAATAATGAAAACGAGTGGAGAATACAACCTAAGAAACGGAGCTCTACTTCTTAAGCATTTTGCATTATTCTCTAAAGAGCAGGCATTAGAGAATCGCTCTGTATATAACGATATACCTTCTCCTTGAGGAGACACAACAAACCAGTTCAAAGACCCACTTAGCTTATGCTGTTCGTGAATTTTCAATTATATAAACTTGACTAAATAGAAGTCAAATGTTGACAGTGTTGTAGTTGAACTTAGAATGGCGAATGACTAAAATATATCTTGTGTATACTCGTATAACCTTCTTGAACGTCATTTCAAAATCCTTTGGTTGAAATATTCTGTTTGAGATATTTTGAGTATGATAATGTTGTTGCCGAATATTCGATAGTATAACATGGATGATGACTAATAAGAAAGACAGTGGATAAACGAAAAGATTTTTCAGTTTTATAATTATTCACATTTGTAAATCTAGATTTAAGTTATCGATACATTTTAATTCTTCTGTTTATATCGTGTTTTTGAAAGCAATTAGTGATTATTTGAATATTGATTATTGAATCGCTCACTTTTAGTTTCTGAGTGTCTGATACATGAAGACTGAAACAAGTTCTATATAACTATATTGTTTCAAAAGGCATTAATAATAATTTACTGATAGATAGTTACCAAGTTCAACTAGTCACAAAGTTAGAGATGCTATTTGAAAAGCGGTCTGTGATAATATCGTATATAAAGTTTCAAATTTATGTACTATACGTTAGAACACGATTGGAGGGACAAATTGAAATTAAATACAAACCACTCACTAAAAGCAAATTCGACTATAAAGCGCGCTACTAAGAGTACCTACCTTTGTAAGTTGTATTTCTGTTTGTAGGAGTTAAATTGTGTGAAAAATTTTGATTATATCGTTTTGAAATATCCATTTCATTATTACATTACATTAAGAATATGTTTTTTGTCGTTTCAGAGGAAGAAATTAGTAGGGAAGAAGAGTCAGATAATGATGAAGAAACTAGCAGTAGAGTGTCGGATGAAAATTAATAATTATTCAACAGCTTATGTAGACAAAATTAGTATCAATAAAATAAATTTCATCCAGTACTTTTTTCTTCATATAATTCACGTCATTGTTACATTTCTCACCCGCGCTTGCAGAGCATCTTTTCTATCGACAGTAAAGGATTTATAATATCAGATAATAATAAAATCAGAAGCACCTTTCATTTTACCCACTTCTTCTCAATGGCTCACTCAAACATTATATATATATATATATATATATATATATATATATATATATATATATATATATATATATATATATATATATATATATATATATATATATATATATATATATATATATATACAGGGTTGCGATAAAGTATGGAACCAAGTAAATATCTTTCGAACGAAAAGGAGAATATTTATGAAATTTTGCAGGTGAGTCCAATGGCGCAAAATGCATCTGATGTATGATTTTTTGTTGATAATATACTTCCTGTTGTACCGTCCCTAAGTCGCTTATTTTAAATGGGATACCCTATATATTATTTCATTTTTGGATTCTACTTAAGATTCTAAGCAGATTCTATGCATCATCATGCATTAAGTAAAAAAGGCTTCCTTATAGGAACAACTGATAATTATATTAGGGCTTGCAATCGTCGTTTTTGACATAAAAACCTGAATATGTCAAAAACGCTTAGACTTAGGTATAGGACATAATGCATAAAATCTGTCTAGAATATTAAGTAGAATCCAAAAATGTAATAATATATAGGGTATCCTATTTAAAATAAGCGACTTAGGGTCTATTTCCGGTACAACCGGAAGTATATCATCAACAAAAAATCATACATCAGATGCATTTTGATCCGTTGGACTTACCTGCAAAATTTCATAAATATTCTCCTTTTCGTTCGAAAGATATTTACTTGGTTCCATACTTTATCGCAACCCTGTATATATATATATATATATATATATATATATATATATATATTATATATATATTATATATATATATATATATATATATATATATATATATAATACTATGAAATTATCGGAGGCGGTCTGTAGGGAAAATAAAACTCTTTACGTTCTCGTTAACTCAATATTTTCGTCACTACAATTTTGTGACTTCATCAGGAGTACACTGAAATGAAATAAAATTACATAATATCAACATATACAAGGACACATAAAAAACCTACAGGTTGTAGAGCGGGACATCACAAGATATGTGTGGATCACACAGTGGGTAACGCACGACTGAGTGATAATATTGTATCGGGTCACTCTAGTATCAGTAGTATCTATACATTATTAGTTAAATTTTATTTTTGGATGGAGTTATTTTACATGCTTCTTATAATCCCACAATATATGTTACTGAGTGGCCGGTATCCGATTTGTAATTAATACATTTTTTGTTTTTTTATAATATGACACATTTCTAGGAAAGTCTTGTTTTGTAATTATTATGTGATCAATAATTTTTACGTTGTCAAAATCGAAGATATGTCCAGTGTTAGTCTGATGTTCGACAACAGCGCACGAATTTTTGCCCAACCGGCAGTCACTCTTATGTTGTGTAATGCGTTGTTTCAGCCATTGATTAGTTTGTCCAACATAAGAACCATCACAATGTGAACAGGGTATTTCATAAACTACGTTGTTTTTTAGCATGGTCGGTGTTTTGTCTTTTAATTTGGAAAACAATTGGGAGGTTGTCAATATATGGTAGTTGGCAATTTTCAAGTCTGGGATCCGTTTAAACAGTGTTATCAGTTTTGACAAAAACTTATAACACTGTAAAAATTATATACATCGTATAAACTGGGCCACCCTCAACTTTCAATTTTCAAATACGGACCTGTATTTTTTATTGCTTTGAATGCCAAGAGTCATGTTTCATATTGTATTTTCTTCTGAATTACAGTGTGTTTTGGAAATATTGAACTATTACGATTGAAATTTTAACATTTTATTAAAATTCCAGATCTAATAAAAAAAATATCATTGAATTTCGTACATTGATCATGGGTTGCGTGAACTGAAATGTGGATGAATTTTCGTCGAATAATGCTGATTATCTTCCTTCTATACCTTATTCTATGATATTTTTTTCAACTAGAGCTGGAAATTTAAGAAAATGTTGAAATATTACTGGTAATAGTTCAATGTTTCCAAAACACTCTGTAATTCAGATGAAAATACAACGTCAATATAAAACATGACTCTCGGCATTCAAAAATATGCAATAAGAAATACAGGTCCGTATTTGAAAATTGAAAGTTGAGGGAGGGCCAATTAATACGATACCGTGTATATAATTTTTATTCAGATACTTAGATATGTGGCAATGGCAAAGTGACAATTATTTTAAAAAAATTCCTTAAATAAAAAGACATAGGCAAAAAAAGAATTTAGAAATTTTCGATTTTTCCTATATAACTCCAGAACTTAAGGAGCTAGAACACATTTTTCTTTTTTTCTTTTCCATATAACTGACTTCTGAAATATGCTACTTTGCCTCCATTTAAGCATCCCTCTATATCTCACCGTTATCGAAATCCCCATGCATATACTCAAATTTGTATAGCCCTATATATATATATATATATATATATATATATATATATATATATATATATATATATATATATACATATATATTCAACTTCACAGAACTGAGTTCATTATAACTCATATACTGCACACCTTTCAATTTACTTTTCAGGTACTGTCAATTTTTTTTCAATTTCACAAGAAATTCAAGCATGCTGCGACGTTTTTTGAATTTTATTTATACTTTGAAAGATATGAGGACTGATACCTGGCAGGTTGAGATTATCCTACTCATCACTTATCATGCCACTACTCATCAAAAAAATTTCAAGCTTAACATAAAGAAGAAAGGGTTCACAAGCTCTCAGTCTATAGCTCAGCATCGAATCTGTTCGGGTTGACTATTAATAAGTACATTGATGGGTTAAAAAACTGCATAACAGAGGCCTTGGTAGCCCCGCGGTAAGGTGTTATCGCTTGCAAACCGAGGATCGTGGGTTCGAGTCCCACCTTGCTCTTGGGTGTTGTGTATATATGAAATTTAGTGGTTCAAAAATTTGATATGTTGTTGGGTAATGACTTAGAGTCAAGCCCATTGGCCGTTCGGAACCGGCGTAAAACTGTAGGTCCCTCGAGTATAAAAATTTTAAATGATTAACAAAACTAAATTTGATTTTACTACGTTTATTATCACAAAATATTTTGAAAAATATAACACTGCGATTGCAATTTCGGTCACTAGACCATCATCGGGCAGATTGAGTTAAGAACTTCTTAACTCAATCTGCCCGATGATGGTCTAGTGACCGAAATTGCAATCGCAGTGTTATATTTTTCAAAATATTTTGTGATAATAAACGTAGTAAAATCAAATTTAGTTTTGTTAATCATGTTAAATTATCACGTAGTAACGACGGATTCCATCAACTATTTAAAAAAATTTTTTTTATAGCAGTCAATGCGCAATCACTGGAAACACCGTGTGAATCAAAATATAGCGTTCTAAGCCAAGCTCATATGATTCAATGAAACCTCCATAACATAATAATATTTTTATGTGATAGATAGTAATACTGTCGATACGTTATTTTCATTCAAATTTAGTTGAAAAAAATATTTGAGGGCATATCGTTCAAAACTTGCAATTTAAATGACTTTTGTTTTTAACAGTCCGTAACATTGCATATCAAATCAGATATATGCCAGCAATTGATTTCACTTATTGAGAACAAACATTAATGCTGTATGATTCGAAGCTAACCAGTCGAACGAAATCTCGTTACTTTGAGGTTGGACAGTGTGGAGAAGATGTTGCCTAATTCCATCCATTCAGACATCCATTGACATTCCAGTCAATTATGATGAATATTTCCCTCCTGTCAAAAATCCCTTGTAAATAGAATGCAATTATCGAAAATTACAGCGATAATTGCATTGTAGCAAGAGAAAGAGCCCTGCGATAATTGCATTATAGACCGATAATTGCATAGTAGCATAGTTCATATTACGTTTTTTGAGGACAAGCTGAAAATTTATGAATAACTAACGTCAGTTTGACAAGTTGAAAGTTTATTCGGGAAATATTTCCCAAAATTACACTCGTGCATCAAATTAACCGGATTTTGCATGACAGCGTGTTGTCAAAAAACTGCATTCGGTCATTTTCATATTTCGGTGAAAGAGCCCGACACCGAAGGTGAAGGAAAAATGAAAATGAACTCATGCAGTTTTTTGACAACACGCTGTCATGCAAAATTATCGGTTATTTTGATGCACTTGTGCAATTACTTACGATAAGTCTGCTTTCTACCTTCAGATTGTTAATCGTCTCGATTAATGAACTTCAAGATGAGTTGGTACTCATGTAATTACCGTTGGGATTATATAATTTGAACCTTCAGAGGATAATCGAATGCCCAATTTGCTATTTATACCATACATTAATAAATGAAACCTCGCTTGGCATGTGTACGTGATGTGTTTGTTCACACATATATCTGTTTGTATAGTTATCTTGCTACCCATTTGCTACAAATATTTTGATATAAATCACATAAATTATCCCTACGAATACAGCAATGACTATATTAGCTACATAATATCGTACCAGAATTTCAGTGTTAAAATTCACATAATGGTAATTTTGAAAACAGATTCATAATATGAAAACAATATTCAATCCGACCATAGATATATATATATATATATATATATATATATATATATATATATATATATATATATATATATATATATATATATATTATATATATATATATATATATATATATATATATATATATAGATATATATATATATATATATATATATATATATATATATATATATATATATATATATATATATATATAAATATATATATATATAAATATATATATATATATATACAGGGTGTACCAATCTTACGTCAAACTTCGGTATATGGGTTATTTTAAGAGATATCAAAAAATGATATAAACAAAAATGGTGGATGTTTTTAAGGTCCATATTTTGAAATTATTTCGAACTATACAGAGTGTTGCATAACTCCGTTACAAACTAAACATATGGTTTTTTAAATGAGAACCCCTATATATTATACCGAATTCGGATTACTCACATTTTTTTGAAGCTTTTGATATAAGATTTTACTATGTTATACAGAGTACTTCAAAAGATATGGACACGTTTATATGAAAATCGTAGGTAAATCAACGCTCTGTAGCTTATTGCGCGTTGAAGAAAAAAATTTTATTTTGCCTAACAGTGTTTCGTAATATGATGCAATATCTCCGCATTATATTAAATTTGAATTATTTCTCATTTTGTATACAGGGTGGACGGAAACTCGAACCTTTCATTTTCTCTCTTATTTCAAATGGAACACCCTGTATTTTATAGCACAAGTAGAATCTGCTATTATATTACTTTATTTTTTGTCAAGCATTTCCTATACACAAAGTTAATAAAAACAGAGTTATTTTGTAATATTTATTGTGAACCATAATTATTAACCTTATATGTGAAAGCAATAAACGTAGAATGTAACAAAATATCCTATATAATAATAAATTTTAATAAACAATTTATTCTTAACAAAACAAGTCACCAAAAGTATAATTACAAAACTCGATTTTATTAAAAAGTTGACGTTTCGCCACGACATTCGTAGCTTTATCAAAACTTTTTGATAAAGCTACGAATGTCGTGGCGAAACGTCAACTTTTTAATAAAATCGAGTTTTTTAAGATTCAACAAGCCTGTTATTGCTAATAATTATCAAGAGATTAGAAATAGTTCACAGGCAATAACAATTCGAATAAATAATTATATATATATATATATATATATATTATATATTATATATATATATATATATATATATATTATATATATATAAATATATATATATATATATATATATATATATATATAATATATATATATATATATATATATATATATATATATATATATATATATATATATAATATATATATATATATATATATATATATATATATATATATATATATATATATATATATATATATATATATATATATATATATATATATATATATATATATGCTGATAAGAGAGTACAAGGAAATATAAACTAGAGGACTAATAATTATTAATTGGTATGATAACTGACCTGACGTAACTATATAATTTGTCTCCTTCTGTAGTAACCATATGATTAAAGTTTTTTGAAATAAAAGTCTCCTTATACCAATCCTATTACAGGTAAATTTCATCTGACATTGATTATACCTATACGTTAGGTTGTCGTTCAAATTTTCATTCAAAACTCGTTTCGGTGACGCTTCCAACGAATTTAAATATCTCGTAAAAGCTACTTATCCGGAGGTAATTGCGACTTTAATACATCGTTTTAAACAATAAACACTTTCATCATGAAATCTGACAACGTGAAGCTGCCAAGGTATTATTACGATGGCTTAATGTCACAATCCGGTTTACTGTGCTTTGGTCTGTTGTGTCAGGTAGGATCGGTTGTTGAATCAACTGATAAGAGACCTATATTTATGACCGTAACTCGAGGCTATAGAAGGCCTCTAATTATTTTTGTATTTTCTACTGTAAAGTTTTATTCAGATAAATATTACTCCTTGAATTTAGTTAGTGGTAATTCAATAATAATCTGATCTAATAATCTACGGCATATATATATATATATATATATATATATATATATATATATATATATATATATATATATATATATATATATATATATATATATATATATATATATATATATATATATACTTTTTTTTTTTTTTTTTGAAAACAAAGTCAGTAGGTTTTTTGGTTCAGTTAAACAATCTTACGATTATATATTTTTCTATTTCATTAACGTTTCGGTCTGTTACTTTGACCTTTATCAAAATGATTGGATCAATATGTTACCATCACTAAAATAAAAGGAGACTTGACAACAACTTATCGTAAATATTAAAACTGGCATAACTCACCACAATTAAAAACTCTTCACATACATCACAGAATTATATTGACAATTCATAAATAATACGCAAAACAAAACTTGACAATGATCCACAGTAACAAATTTTAAAAATTTTTCATCTACATAGACATGTCAGTCTTCGCTTTCAGTTAGAAAGTGAAGCACCTGTTATAATTTCAGTTGTTCCTCCGTGTTTATTATTTGCTCAAGATGTTGTTATATATTTTACTTGTTTTATATAAATCATCTCATGAAACTCATGTTTTTTTTTTGTGGTATTCTGATTTCAAAATTTTTGTGGAGGATAAATTAAATAGATGTTTTAATGTTTGTTCGTGCTTTTTCAAGGCGGAGGTGTTCTTTCGATCATATTTAAGTCCATTCAGTCTGTTTTTCAAATGCTGGCTAGTCTGAGCAATATATACACCCGAGCAATCAAGGAACAACTGAAATTATAATAGGTGCTTCCCTTTCTAACTGAAAGCGAAGACTGACGTGTTTATGTAGACGAAAAATATTTAAAATTTGTTACTGTGGATCATTGACAAGTTTTGTTTTGCGTATTATTTGTAAATTGTCAATGTAATTCTGTGATGTATGTGAAGAGTTTTTAATTGTGGTGAGTTAAGCCAGTTTTAATATTTACGATAAGTTGTTGTCAAGTCTCCTTTTATTTTAGAGATGGTAACATATTGATCCAATCGTTTTGATAAAGGTCAAAGTAACAGACCGAAACGTTAATGAAATAGAAAAATAAATCATCGTAAGATTGTTTAACTGAAGCAAAAAACCTACTAACTTTGTTCTCAAAATATAAATAAAATGGTTCAAGAATATAATGGAAATGCTATATATATATATATATATATATAGATATATATATATATATATATATATATATATAATTATATAAATATATAAAAATATATATATATATATATATATATATATATATATATATATATATATATATATATACTATCATTATATATATATATATATATATATATATATAAATATATATAATCTCTTGATAATTATTAGCAATAACAGGCTTGTTGAATCTTAAAAAACTCGATTTTATTAAAAAGTTGACGTTTCGCCTCGACATTCGTGGCTTTATCAAAACTTTTGAAAAAAATTGAAATTTCTTTGACATTTATTGATTTGAAAAATTTTTATAGAAACAGACTACTGTTTCACTAAAATTTTTTTCGGCTGTGGCCGTTCTTTGTTATTTATTACGTGCTATTCAGTCCAATATTAACATTCAAATTTGTTATTATTAGATGGTAAGGGAAACCACAGAAACCTTTACCCACGTAATGTTCGAAATAGGTCCAAATTATTTTGGTTTTGAAGAGTCAAAGAATAATAATAATAGGGTACTATTTATCTTTTTTTCAAAAATTTCTCATTGCGGCTATGGCCGTCTTCAGTTATTAATTACGTGCTATTCAGTCCAATATCAACAGACAGGTCCGTTGATATTAGATGGGAAGGGAACCACAGAAACCTTCACCCATGTAATGTACAAAATAGGTTTAAAATATTTGATTGTTGTCTTTAAAAAGACATTACTTGTGATTTTGGAGATCACATGTTCCAAGCTATATTTTCTTTCCAGAAAAATTGAAAATTCTAGATGTTTAGATTTTGTCTAAGAAGATGAGTTGTTGTGGTTAGAGTTTGTTTGTTGAATTAAATCTGCGTATATTGAACTTAAATGTTTGATATCTGTTCTATCATTTACGACTTCATTTAAATTTTTTTGAATATGTAACATTTCTAAAATTTCTCTGCGTTTTTGATCTTTTTCTATTTCTAAAATTTTTGTGCTATTAAAGTTGAAAGTATGATTCTCATTGTTTTTATGCTTTATTAGTGCTGTGGTTTGTGTTCTGGTATATTTGTGTGCTTTTAATCTTTCTTCTAAATTTTGAAAAGTTTGTCCTATATATGATTTATTACAATTATTACAGGGTATACTATAAACAACATGAGATTTTTGCAGAAGAGGTGTTTTACTTTTTAATTTAGAATATATTTGTTTAATTTGATTTTGTGCGGTATGGGCTACTTCAATATCGTGTGGATTTAAAATTTGTGAAATTTTATTACTTAAATGAGGAATATATGGAAGAGGAATATATTTTTTGTTAATATTTTCTTTTTTTGATGTTTCTAATGTGTTGTACAGTTCATGAATTCTATTTTTAGTTATTTTCTGTATAAGTTTTATTGGGTAATCGTTTTTTATGAGTAATTTATGGACATCTTGTAATGTTTCATGTCTGTGTGTAGGTGAAGTAAGTTTAAGTGCTTTGTCTATATAACCGATTATTAAACTCTTTTTTGTGATAAATGATGTGTACTGTTGTAGTTCAATGTTCTTTGTGAAAAAATTTCTTTCCTATGCCATTTTGTGATAATTTAATTCTTTTTGTGTATGAGAGTAATATCAAGAAAATTTAATGTATTGTTCGTTTCTTTTTCTAGAGTAAATTGTAATTTTCTATTAAAGTCGTTGAACAATTCGAATAAATAATTATATATATATATATATATATATATATATATATATATATATATATATATATATATATATATATATATATATATATATATATATATATATATATATATATATATATAATTTCTTTTTAAATCATGCCGAACGAATTAGATTTAGAAGCTTCCAGAAAAAAAGATATGATTATTTCAGATTAAAAATATTCTGTAGAGTGGTGAACAATAACGTTGCCAGTTTCCGACAAAAATTTTGCTACTTTGTCTCTTCCTGTCAATATGTTCTGGGTACGTTATATATCCCATTCGTTTCTGAAGACCAGATAATAAACATCGGTAGTGGATCGCACAGCTCCGAACTCCATTTAACCCTGACAGAATACCTATTTAGAATCCTGTGACACTCGGAAATTGGCAGCATTTATTAGGATAACACGCGGAGTGGAGGTACTTCCAATTTACTTCTGAGAATCTAATCAAACATCAAATAGTGAATCAAAGCTTCAATGAATTTAAAAATTTGCCCAACTTGTTCAATTCTATATTTCTGCAAATAATCTACATACTTCCCTATATATATATATATATATATATATATATATATATATATATATATATATATATATATATCCTTTATTTTATCCCAACACTTTCATAAAATTGTTTGGATTAAAATATCAGCCGGTTTTATATAAATAGCACAGACTATTTATCCCTGATGTTTTTCTACGACAACAACGCAATACTGGCCCTTCTCCACTGTTTTTAATTAAACAATAAATTATATATTCAATTTCATTTCCTCACCAGATAACACAATGAAGTCATTATGTTATCATTATGCAATATATTATATGTACCATGTAACGTCAAAATTCAAACAACCCATAGTGACAGCTATGTTTAGTTAGAATTTAGAACTTGAATCAAATGATGAGCGGAGGAGAAGACTTAAAATTTATTGCCCCAGGAATTACTGAGGCCGCAAAACAGGCATATGTCAATTTAATCCCAGAAACTTCAAGAGGAAGATATGTGAAAGCCTACCAATCCACAGATTGGACAAGAAAAAGGGCTACCGCGTCAAATTCAATAACTGTATCACTTGCATATTATTTCAATGAACGAACTCAAAAAATGAAGCCCCCAACTTTATGGGAGCAATATTTCATTTTGAGGACAATGTTGAATATCGACAGGACTGTGGACGTTGGTAGATACTCAAAACTTGAAACATTTATTAAATGAAAATCAGTTGATTACAGGCCAAAGAAATCAAAAATTTTCTCCAAAAGTAAAATCGACAAGTTCATGAAAAACGTAGCGGATGACACTTATTTACTTGATAACATTCAATCACTGTTAAAATATAGCTTCAATATTGTTAATAATTTAATTGAAATTTGAGATTTTCAATATGATTGAATTTGAAGTTCAAAATTTGTTGTGAAATAAAATTTACATGGAATGCTCATTTCATCCTCGTGGAAAATGATCATCATTCCGTGCTAGTTACAAAATATTAATCATTATTACAATTTATAACCTCAAGTACCAGTTTTGAATTTAAGACTCTTTTGGAGTCTGTGATAAATAAATAATATTTTATGTGAGAAATGGGATTTAATTTGTTCACAATCATGTAGTTTTTATCCAATCATACATATTAATAACCTATGACATTCTATGTAAAAACTACGATTTAATCATTTCAAAATCATGAAGATTTAATGCAGTTATCCAAGCGAACAAAATTCTTGAGTAAAACAGTTAAGGTTATGTTATATGTTGGAATCCTACAAACATAAAGTTTGGATCAGAAGCAGCTGAAGTTTCCAGAAGATACATTTCACCTTCACAAGCTTTGTGAAGTCATAAAATTTTCATAATATCAATAATTACTATGATTTCAGGGCTTTCCATCAACGACTCTTTAGACATTACCAAGAATATGCGAGATTATGTAAGACGATATAATTCAACACAAATTCATGCTTGAAAAAATAGGACGTGGAAGAATATAATTAATTCATTAGTTATTTTGTTTCTTTTTGATTATGAACTTATCACCAACAAATTTGGTTGTGTATCGAAAATTTCACCCTCAGTTATAATTAATTTCAAGAAATTTTATGCAATAATCAGGAGATACTTGATAATTTTCATTTGTAGAAATCTGGACAATTGTCTATGAAGTATCTAAATCAAGAATAAACATGAAACTTTAGTATTCACTTGAGAATGGTTTGAGATAAACAACTAACCGAAACGTCATGTTTATCAATTTATAATAATTTTCCTTTTACTATTTTCTACCTTAATATTTACTAATTTCATTTTTTTCCTTTCCAGATACCCCTACAACATTTTCGAACTTATTTCTTCTGCTATATTTTTCCATTCTTTTTGAACTATTTACTAATCGAAATTTCATGTCCATTCTTTTTTAGATACTTTATAGGCAATGGAAGTCTAGAATTCTACAAATGAAGTAAATGCATTGTCGAAAAGATTCAAACCTAATAAATGATAGTCTTCATAGAAAATAATACAATAATTTCGTGCGAAGCCTATTATGAAGACAAAAAGGTACTTCCTGAACATTAAGTCAATCTATGAACCAAGTTTGAACCCTCTAACTCAATCTGCGAAAGCTGTGGACTTCGGAAAATTTTCAAAAACAACGAATAAAATTGGTTATGTCAACGTAAGAATTACGCAAATTTTTACACTTTCGTTCTGCAATGGAAACAATCCCAAGTATCGAATTTCAGCTCATTTGACTCGATGGGAGGCGTTGGAGATGCCAATATGTACCAGGAAATATATATATATATATATATATATATATATATATATATATAAATAAATATATAAATATATATATATATATATATATATATATATATATATATATATATATATATATATATATATATATATATATATATATATATATATATATATTTGTACAAGTCTGTAGTGTAAATCATTCATTATACTTGTGCTTCCTGAAGTACAATTATACCTATTAATCACTAGTGAATAATAGTTTATTATACACTGCATGACGTCACACTCTAAACGTATGTCCAAACTTGAGACTATCATTCACATTGTTAGGATAGTATTGTTATTAGATTTTTAGGTTTTATGTAACTAAGATAACTATAAATTCAATGTCTTCGTTTATTTTCAATAATTGTTCTGTTAATATTATTATAAATAAATAAATGCAAAATTATCTATTTCATTTTCATCAGAGTGAAAGAAAAGAATGGAATCGATGTCAAGTGAAATAGTTGAATCTTTACGTGAGTATGCAGTTTTCAGTGAACACAAAAAATGTTATGTCAACGCTTTTGATAACTATTTTTATTGTTGAAAATGCAGATTATTACTAATTTTTCTGAGGAAGTCGTGGACAAAGTAAAGTATTCTACTCGCACAAAATTACAATTTTTCACTAGGGTGAATTGCGACACTCACCTGCGGCTCGTGTCGCAAACTTCACCCTCGTGAAAAATTTTGTGCTTGTTGAATAATATACTATTATTTATATATATAAATATATATATATATATATATATATATATATATATATATATATATATATATATATATATATATATATATATATATATATATATATATATATATATATATATATATATATATATATATATATATATCAGAAAAACTACTCCCGCACCTGACTGCTTTCCGTCGATACACTGCAATAGTATGTAATTAATATAATTAATAATATAGCACCTTTACTGAAAAATACTCAGAGCCATTATTACATCTTCTTTTGAATGAATATTATTTAAGAATTAATAATGATCCAAGCAAAATCTGCAGCAACATACAATACCACTATTGAAGCAGTTTTTTCGAGACACTAAAATAAAATTGGATTTCAAACATACCTATCATATTTTGTTACCATAAATCAATAATAACTAAGATTGAATATACATATTGAGTTCATAATTGTGTATATTTTCATATAATCATAAATAAAATGTTTTTTTCATAATATTTTTTAAAACAAATTTCCTCATTCATTCATTCTCTTAAATTCAATTATGTTGCTAATCGATTCATGTAATTGTCTGAAATGTTTTTGATGAGCAATTTTCATTTGCATATAATCTTCACTACTTTACTTGAGAAAATATGAGTTCAAAATAACAAGAAGGCCTGTAGGACAGTTGCACCAATCTGTAAATATAATAACTTCGTAAACTACATAAATAAGAGACATATAAATTACATCTTAAATAATTAATTGAAAAAAAAGGTTTAACCTTATATAATATTAGTTGCATTCCATACTGAGACGGTTTTAGTATATTTAATTCACAAGTTCCCAGTTCCTATCTAGAATCCAGAATTATTCTAATATTCTGGAAATATTTCTTCAACGACATGCAATAATTCCTAACGGGAAACCTACATCGGACAATGACAGATGTTGAGACCATTATCCACAGATGTGAGCTACCGAATAAAACTATGAACACCGTATAAATTGTGAAAAATAAGTCGATTGTGCCGGACCCTTCAAAATGCGCAGTTTTTGCCCGTATATTCGCCAGAAGCGAGTTCTGCTAGCTGAACTGGATTTTCCAATATAACTTTTTCTATATGTGAATTTTGTATTTTAAAGAGTTTTATCATCATGCAATAGTTGAAAGTGTATCTATGCGCGAATATATGAAGAGAGAAACGTATAAATGCATGCACTGCAAATAATTATTACCAGATATTTTCATGCTAAAGGAAAAATACTTTCGTACACATAAAGTACCATAATGAAAATTAGCTTATCAGAAACTGAATATTTGAGATTGTACAGTTTAAACTTTTTTTAAATATCTGAACTGTTCCTAAACAGTCGCACTTATAAGTTTGATGAATAACAACTGAAGGAGTCAAAGAAACGAAATGTTCAATATTAGAAACTGAATATCCTGAAAACTCAAATATCCAAAAAATCTATTCACACAATACAGATATTATATTATATATATATATATATATATATATATATATATATATACAATATATATATATATATATATATATATATATATATATAATATATATATATATATATATATATATATATATATATATATATATATATATATATATATATATATATATATATATATATATAATATATATATATATACAATATATATATATATATATATATATATATATATATATATATATATATATATATATATATATATATATATATATATATATACAGGTTGTCCTAATTGCCATGGGCCACTATTGCTATCTCGGTAACTATAATAACTACAAGGCTGGTCAAATGAGATAAAATGTACAGTTTTTGAAGGAAATTGATATTCCGGTTTCAGATTTCAAAAATAATG